>JAYMTK010001790.1:0-15416 GCA_036897405.1 Pelargonium myrrhifolium | reverse complement strand
AATTTAAGGAAGAGACAATATATGCATGGATATAAAATACTCCCTCCGTTCCAAAATGAGTGTTCCTTTTAATTTGAGAAAAATTAAGGAGAAGTTAGTTAGTGTGGTATGTTTACTATTGTATCCTCATGATCATGTGATGAGAGATCCTAACTAACTTTATATAAGGATATTAGTGACAATTCATGCATAACTAACTTACTAAAAAAGGAAACAATACACTCATTTTGAGACAAAAATGCAAGAGAAACATGACACTAATTTTGAGACGGAGGGAGTAGTATATTAGTATGTGGTAATGCATTTTCTGAAATTTTCCTGCAAAAACAAATGCCAGAGTATTCATCTTGCAACTTTCTCAAGGTTTCATATAAAAACCAATAGATTATCAATTCTGCACTAAGAAAAAGTGCAAGCATTTTCAACTCAATTGTTTCATGGCTCCTCAACTTAGCATGTCAGCTCAATTACATTGCAGAAGATAACCACATTTCTTCATCATTTTCCTACAAAGGCTCCTCTTTTACTCTACTGAAAATCTCGTCATCATCGAAACCTGCACAAGATTCACAAGATATGGATTGATCAAGAGTGGAAACTTTTGAAATAGTGCTTTCAGCTTTTCATTGTCAAGGAACTGACCTGTTGCCAGATCTTCGGCTTCATCATCTGAAGGTCCTAAAGACTTTGTACTGGCTGGGGGCACCACTTCAAGTGCCGTCCAATCTGAGTTACCATAGTCCTCCATATATGCATCATTCTTTCTCACCCAATCTTCGACAACACTCATGTTCTCGATTGAGATGGGGTCCAAAGAATCCTGTTCGTTGTTCTTACTGACCCTGTGAGGAAATAGATTAGCAAAAGCATAAAATTCTCTGAACCATTCAATTATCAAATCCACTTGATAAACATATTCACTGTCCATAATTTTTCAACTTACATTTGTTTCAGTCGCATGTTATACTGAACAAAGACAAGGTCACTTAGCCGTTGACGTTCTATGCAGTTCTTTGTGGCGTGTAGTTTTTCGAAAGGAATCTGATTTTGCTTACGCATGAATGAACTGCAAGTTTGACTGAGAATGCGGATAGCCAATCGTGACAAATTCGGGCAACCTCCTCCATATGTTGACCACCATTCAACTATGGGAAATAATAACATATTAAAATCAGCTGATTGTAAACTCAAGATAAAAGAGCTGAAAATTTTTCCACCTCTAACACAAGTGCAAGACACGCAAGTGTTTGTGATCAACAGCAATATGGGTCACGCCAAATAGGTCTGAGTCTGACAGAGTGACAGATAATAAATTTCCAATCCCATGATATCCCATATGGCAAAGGTCCAGGAACTCTAATTAAATGTCTAACCATAGTCAGCCCATAAGATGGCATTGCCAATCCAATCTCCAAAGGGTTTATATAGAAAAAGAAGCATCCTGTCCAATTCACCATGTTTACTATATGCAATGGAAAAGGAAAAGCAATTGGGAAGCTCCCTGAGGCCTAACCTACACAGTACTTATTCTCCTCAATATTGCAAGAATTCACCTAAGCAGTTTAAATAATAGATTAGGCAAGAACCATCCCATCTAAAAGACTCACCAGGAAGTAGAGTGCCTCTAGCTCTGATTGCCAATTTCCGCCCAAAATCTCCGGCAGCATTCTTGTA
The DNA here is from genome assembly GCA_036897405.1 of Pelargonium myrrhifolium. Taxonomy (NCBI): domain Eukaryota; kingdom Viridiplantae; phylum Streptophyta; class Magnoliopsida; order Geraniales; family Geraniaceae; genus Pelargonium; species Pelargonium myrrhifolium. Next base: position 13,742 of record JAYMTK010001790.1, on the reverse strand, counting down.
CAAGTTCAACTCTTTCATAATCTTATCTTGAACATTTGTGTCAGGAACCAATCTTTCTATGCAATCAAACATCCCTGACTGGATCTTACTTTGCACATCTCCTTCAATGCTATAGAAGATCTTCGGGTTGAGGAAGAAGCCTGCAGAGTGAAGAGGATGATCCCATTGTTGCTCCCACCTCTGATCTATGATATTCCAGTAGACCATATAATCCTCCCTCTTCATTAGTTTTTTCTTAATAGTTTCTTTTGCGCGATACATTCCTGCATAAACATAGCCCATTGCAGGCTTCTTCTCACTTTTAACCATTCTCAAAACTTGCAAAAGTGGAGATGTTAAATCAATTATCAGGGAGCAGGACGACCAAAATGAATCATTATTATTTATGAAATCTGACATTGCCAATCCCCCTGGTTCCTTTGAGCATGGGCAGTCTAACCACTCCTGTGAAGTAACCATCGTGTTTAAACTCTGTTTAAGATCAACTATTCGCTTCAGTGTTGTAAAATTTGTAATATTCCGAGTGACACCAGGTACTACAATATCATTACCAGAAGTATACCTTCTCACCATGTTCAAAACAACACTGTTATTGTAGACAAATCTTGTAATAAATCTTGCCTGTTCAATTTTTTCACTAATCCACTCTAGTTCTGCAAAATTCTCAAGCATCAATTCTATGCAATGAGCTCCGCAAGAACCCCAATAAAGAGTAGGGTAAGTATCACTCAGCCTTTTCCCTGCAACAATGTATTGCTCTTCACTTTCAGTAATCACTTGCACAACATGGCTAGCTCCAACCTCTTCAACTACTTGCCTAAGTTGTTCGTACATATCATCGGTGGAATATATGCTGTTGGATGCATCCACAGATTTCAAAAACACCGTTCCTTCAGGGCAATAGACAAGAAAATTTAGCAATGTCCTGCCTGCTTCTGTGCTCCATTGGTCAACCAAAACAGAACAACCAGTTTTTCGCCAAATCGCCCTGAATTTATCGATTTCTTTCTTCTCTTCTTCAACTAAGTTCTTCAATACACAACCCCGAATATCCTGAGATAAGGGTGCTACAAATCCCAAACCTCCTGAGATAATTGCGTCTACCATCGGTTGGAAATAAACCGAGCTCACAGCATTTAGTGGTGCCCCAATATCATACAAGAACTTCCCAATTGCCAAAGAAACTTGGTTGCCCACCTTTTTTGCACTTAATGCATTACCGCAGTCAATATTGCCAGAGCCAACAACACAAGAATTCATATCCCTCCCTCTCTTCCTTCTATCCGCACTCTCATCACTTGTTTCTTCTTCGTGATTTCCCAGCAATCCCAAATTGGGATCATGAAACGCAATTGGAACTTTAACCAATTGGCTTCCGTTGCCCAAACCACACTGATTGAGAAACGTGTCTATCTCACCAAAAGGCAGACCATTTTTCGCATTGGACTGACTGGCCAATGCGTCTGTCTCATCAGGATGCGGACTAACAACACTACTCCCTTCCACATTTCGTTTTCCCTTCCTCAAACTACACTGATTAAGATACATATCCATCGGACCTACAGGCGAACCACTTCTCACAATAGATTGATTGGAAAATGCATCTATCTCACCCGGAGGAGGCTGGCAAACGATGGCATTCTCCTCCACCTTTCTTTTCCCCTTCCTACTTCTCCCTATAGACTGAACTAAACTTTGTTGCATTAACAAACGAACTTCATCGGGGACTTGACCACAAATAGCACCATTTCCTTTTTGGCAAGCCAGATGCTCTTTCATCCTACGAATACCACCGCCTTTTGTCATTTTTCCACAATAAAGACACTTCAACTGCACCCGTTCCCCATCTTTGAACATTTGACAGTGCTTCCATGCCGGGTCCTGTTTCTGTCGCGTGACTGTCACGGGTGTGAATGTGATTGGCACGGGTTCAGGACTCGTATCCATCTATCTACAAGGGAAAAGAAAAACACTAAATAAAGCACAAGTGGAGGTCTCAAGAATGGGGATCATTCATATCACTTTTCACATCTTTGCTCGTGCCTTGTATCAAATTTACTACTTCCATAGCACCCAATTCTGCGCTATTGATTTCAAATTAAAAATATAACAGTCCACAGAGGATCATTCACTAAAGAGTGCAATTGCATTAAGAGCAATGATGTGTGTAGAACATGAAATCACTGTAGTTTGAGGACTCGTATAGAAGGAACGTGATTGGCAAGGGTTCAGGACTCGTAAATAAAGAACAAATGGGGCTCTCTGCTCTCAACAATGGGGAACAAAATTGAAGCAACATCGAATTTAGTACTTCCATAGCACCAAATTCTGTGCTGTTGATTTCAAATGAAAAACACAACAATCCACAGAGGATCATTCACTAAAGAGTGCAATTGCATTAAGATGAAATCTACGTATATGCAGTGTAATTTGGTACAGGAGAAAACAAAATTGAAATGGCAATATAGAATTGAAAGGTAAAAAAGAGGGAGAAGAAACTTACTGGTTGTTTAGTTGCAGAAGCGACCAGGAAGAAATGAGCGTTACGCACGGAGTCACAGAAATGGAATTTGGGTTTAGGTTTGGCTGGACCGGTTCTGTGTTTGCGTTGGTGGAGGACAGGGCCGGCTAGGGTTTGGATGGGCAGCCGGAGTGGAGTGGAGAGAAGAGAGGAGAGAGCCGGGCCGGGTGGATGGATGGATGGGCGGAGAAATCAGCGAACCGGGGCAGGGGCTGCTTCTTTTTCCTCGCGATTGATTGCTTCTCTCTCAATTTTGTACTCTTCTTCTTCTCCGCGAATGAAATTGATTTTATGCCAACCACTCGGGGTTTTGGTTTGATTTATCCCCAAAACCTCGTTTTTTTATCGTTACTTCTTTTTTCTTTTGCCCCTACTGAACTCGGGGGCCCACAAAATTTGTTGGGTTCAACTCAACTATAATGGGATGGGCCTCATCGTTTTTGTAATAAATTTTAGATTCATTAAAAAAAAAGAAAAAAAAGAAGCTAATGCTTATACCGGGGGTTATATTGTTTAGGGGTAATTGCACGTGAACTTTCTATATTTTATACGTTTTGCACATGAATGCCATAAAGTTTTATTTAAATTTTTGACTATCTTGTACTATGCGAGGGGGCCTCTCCGTCTCTTCACCATCAGTTAAATGACAAAAAGATCAAAATACCCTTGGGTTTATAACTTTTTTCCAATTTTAATTTAAATAATTATTTTTTTGAACGAACTTAAATAATAATAATTATTATTAAATTAAATTAAAAAAAATTATAAAAAAAGAGAGAAAGAGAAGAAGGGTAAAATGGGCATTTTTGAAGAAAAAAATTAGGTCATGTCCATGACACGTGATCAAAAAAAGGAACATTCCGTTAAAAAATGAAATATTCCGTGACGGAGAGGCCCCCCGACATAGTACAGGGTAGTCAAAAGTTAAAATAAAACTTTAGGGTATTCATGTACGAAACGTATAAAGTACATGGGGTTCATGTGCAATTACCCCTATTTTTTTACACTTTTCTAACCGTTAATTGTTTCTTTTTAAATAGTCCCTAAAAAGTAAAAACTAAATGTTATTATTTTAATCCAAAAATAAATAATATGCACCTGCTTTGGCAACCAATTAAAATGGGTTATTGAAGGTTTGCTCTCAAAGGGTCTCGGCTAGGGTTTATCAAGTAGGAGGTTGTCAAGGCGGCGGAGTGCGGGGTTTGCCTGTTTCTGGAGAGTGTGTGCCGATTTAGGCGACGGAGGCAGATCGGGATATGGGCGAGGAGACAGGTTTCTCAAGGGGTCATACCGCAAGGGTTTGGTGTGGTGGCTACTGTCAGCGAGGTAGGGGTGGACATCGACGATTGTCGGTGTGCGAGTATTGGCTGGATTGGACTGTGGGTAGACGAAGACGAAGCAGAACCTGATCGGATGCGGTTGTCTGCTTCTCGTCAGGATAACAATGATCTAGGGAGGATGACAGTTAAATCTGGAGAGGTAAAGGCTCAGGAGGAGGTTGATGGTGGAGTCGTTCCGGTAAAGAGGAAGAGAGGTGTGATTTAGAGAAGTGGGGCAGCTGGTGCCGAAGCCAGTATGGGGGAAAGAACAAAAGTTGGAATGGAAAACCTTGCAGGATGAGAACCTTGCAGGATGAGAAGCGTACCAACAAATAGTGGTAGAGGGTGGGGAAGGTGTGGTTCTTTCTATTTTTTTTGCTCAACTTTGGTTTCCTTTTTTTTTTTTTACTTTGATGAGCATTTTAGGTTTGGAAAAAAGTTGGTTTTACTCCTTGTACTATCCACAAAGTTTAGGGGAAGTTTATGAACTTTCAAGTGTATGATTTAGTTCAAAGGTCGTGCAAGTATATGCGCTTAGTCCAAAGTAGTCCGAAAAGCGTATGAAATACGGACACGCCGTTAAAATCATGGACGGATTTCGTCAAATTTAATTGACGACGTTAGTTTTTGATATTAAAATGATGACATGACAGGCTGAAAATTATTATTACATTACAATAAATATATATTTAATTATAATATGATAAAATTACGAAAGAGCCCTTCTATTTTTTTCAATTTTGCAAAAAAACCCCCTTCTTCTATGGGCAAATCTGATCCACCAAGCTCCGGTGAAGAGGCTTTCTCTGGCAAGCCACCTTGCCAGAGATACTAAAGGTAACTACTACTTTTGCTTTTCTTTTATATTGGCTTTTGCTCATTATGGAACAAGTTGTATTCCTAAAGTATTAATTTTATTTGGTCAATGGACTTGCAGATGGTTCAGAATGGTGAACACAAATGTAAAGGTGCTCAAGTCTCTACTGCGAAGACAATTGTTGAGGAAGAGACAAAGGTCTCACCTATTCATGTTTTTTGTTTGTGATGTTATGCCCTTCTGGTTTCTATACATTGACTCCTCAATTATCCTCTTTCTTTAAGCTACTGGGTTTTCTGTCTGGTTTTGGTATTTCTTGGTCATTCAATGACTGCTTATGTGCTCTTTTTAGTACAATGACTCTTCCAAAGTGGGGGGAACTCCAAAAGCAGCTGATGCACGATCTAACCCTCCATCCTTCCCAGCAGGACCTGTAGAGCTTCCACAAATCTCCATTGTTAAGGAAGAAGTAAGTATGCAGACTTTGTTCATTCAGGAGGTCTTAAGTAAGGTTAGCTTACCAATTCGAGCTTCGTCGGATAAGACCAACAACGCCTCCTTCCTCCGTACGAAAGCTCGACGGAGCTCGGCCGATTAGTCTGCAAATTAGCACGGTGGGACTTCCTCTTCAAGGCGGCTTCGATTTGCAGCATCACCGTCAAGATTCGAGGCGGCTCAGATCTGAAAAAAAAAAGATTGTTGAGGAATAAGGCTTTTTTTGAAAAATGAAACTTTTTTGAGGGCTGATTTTCAATTTTAATAAAATAAATTTTTTATAATAATATAATAATAAATTTTTATTCGCACGTCATCATTTTAATAATAAAATATTAATAACTAACGGCGTAAGTTAAATTTAACGGATTCCGTCCACGAATTTAACAGTGTGTCCTTATTTCATACACTTTTGAGACTACTTTGGATTAAACTCACACACTTGCACGACCTTTGGACTAAATTCAAACACTGAAAGTTCAGGGACTTCCCCTAAACTATGTGGATAGTACAGGGGACTAAAACCAACCTTTATCCTTTTAGGTTTTGGTTTGGTCCAGTTAGTTTGTTTTTGCATTGTTGTTGGTTTGTTTTTTGGATTCCTGTTTCTGTTTATTTTTGCTCTATTTTTGACACTGTTATTTTGGTATTGGGGGTTGAGGGGTGATGTGAGGGGACATAAAGGTAGTCTCATACCCTATGAGCAGTTTAGCGGGGATTGTTTGCAACCCTACACAGTCGTCTCGGGTTACTTAGATGAGCTTATGTTGAGTTTTGTATATGTATCTTTGGGTGACGCGCCACAATGATTAATACAATTTTCTTTGTGATAAAAAAAATGTTATTCTTTTAATGAAAATGTTCTTATATATATTTCCTCAAAAAAAATATTATATATATATATTCAATTAAAAGTGATAAAACTGATGACACTTATTGAAGGCATCGAAGGCGAGAGAACATTGAAGGCTAGGGTTCACTGTTCTGTGTGGGTATCTCCGATCAACGGCGGCGCTAGTGGTGATCGTCGACGTCAAGAGGGGTGAAGATGAGTATTCTAAGCTGGAACTGCATGAGGTTGAACAATTGTCTGGTGGTGGGTGTTCTGAAAGACTTGATTAGGGTTCACAAACTTCACAAATCGATCATGGTGTTTTTTAGCGAGACGAAGTTGTCCTCCGAGGAGATGTCGAGGGTGAGGGTTGGATCTGGTATGGGGGTGTTTTACGGTGGATTGTCGAGGAAGTGGGGGTAGTTTGGCTCTACTGTGGACGGAGGAAGGCGTGGTGCAACTGTTAGGGTGTTGTAAGAATTCGATTGATGTGGTGGTGTGGTTTAAAGAGTGGGGACACTGGAGGTTCACGAGTTTCTATGAGAATCCGGATAGGGCTCAAAGACAGCGGACGTGGGATTTGTTGTGGACTTTGGGCAATAGATCGTCGAGACCATGGTTGTGCATGGGAGACTTCAACGACATCATCAGGATGGAGGAGAAGAGATGGGGCTGCCTCAACAACCCCATATGGTATAGGGCTTTTTCCAGGCAGTGGATGATGCTGGTTTGGTTGACTTAGGGGCAGTGGAGTTTTTACTTGGAGGAGAGGTTCGGAGAGAGACCCGAGTGTCCAGGAGAGGCTGGATAGGGCCTTGGAAACGTTGGAGTGGGTGGACTTGTTTGAAAATCAGAAGGTTATGAACTTGCCATATGTGTCGTCGGATCATAGGCCTATCCAGTTGGAGCTGGATGTGATGCGATGTAGGAGGAGGAGGCATCAGTTTAGGTATGAGAACAATTGGAATGCGGATGTGGCAGTGGTGGTGAAGAAGTGTTGGGAATGTGATCCGGGAGGGGTGCTGAATCGGATCAAGGCATGCACGGAGGGTTTGGGGCGATGGTGGAGGAATGGGAGATTGGGGGTGGATTATGATGTGAGAATGGCTAGGTTGGAAATGGTAGAGGGGGATTGGATGGGTGGAAGGGATGGTAGGGAAAGGAAACAGTACTTGATAAGCCTCAAGAAGCAAGAGGTATTCTGGAAGCAAAGGGAAAAAACTAGATGGCTGAAGGACGGAGATCTCAACACAAAGTTCTTTCACCGTGTTGAATCGAATAGGAAGATGAAGGACAAAATTGTTTACTTGGAGGATGGAGGTGGCCGAATGGTCAGGGTTGGATGTGGTTTGGAAGCACTAATCCAGGCACACTTTGAGAACATAGCGCAGTCGGGGGGTTGTGACTCGAGGGAGGTGCTGGAAGTCATCCTAGTTGTGGTAACGGAGGAGCATATAGGTACCTAACTAGGGGCTTCAGTGAGGAGGAGGTGGAGAAACCTCTTTGAGTTATGAACTCGAATAAAGCATCGGGGCCAGATGGTATAGGTCCAGGATTCTTTCAGAAGCACTGGGGGACGATAGGCAAGGATGTTACTGCGTCTTGCCTACAATTTTTGGACCGAGGTGAGTTTCCGGAGGGGCTTAATGACACGAACCTGGTTTTTTTGCTGAAGAAATCTAATCCGAATGTGGTAGGTGACCTTAGGCTAATTGCACTTTGTAACGTATTGTAAAAAATAATTTTGAAAATGTTGACTAATAGGCTGAAAGGTATGATCAGGGATATAATATCTGAATTGAAAAGTGCATTTATCTAAGGGAGGCTAATTACAGATAACATATGTATCGCTAATGAGTTAGTGCATTGGGTGGAAAGCTCGAGTAGGGGTAAAGACAGATGGGTTTGCTTGAAAGTGGACATGACGGAGGCATATGATAAGGTGGAGTGGCGCTATTTACAGGACATTATGCTGAAGATGGGGTTTATGGAGAAGTGGGTAAATTGGATCATGCTATGTGTGTCCTTGGTTCGGTGCATAATTGACTTGAATGGAGAGCTACTTTCGAGTTTCACTCATTCCCGTGGGCTGAGGCATGATCCGAACTCATCCTACCTTTTCATAATTTGTGCTAAAGGTCTCTCGCGGTTATTATATGATAGGGAGGAGATGGGTTCTTTAACGGGATGGCAGATTGGTCGGGATTGCCCCTCAGTGTCACACTTGTTCTTTGCAAATGACTCGATGATCTTCTGCAAAGCTACGGTGGCGGAGGTTTAGGAGTTGAGAAGATGTTTTGGTACATATGCGGCGGCGGTGGGGCAATTAATCAAGGGGTAATTTCACCTGACCACCCTGTACTTTACACGTTTTGCACATGTATACCCTAAACTTTTTTTTTTCACTTTCGGCTACCCTGTACTATGCCATTTTTTGACGGATGGGCCTCTCCGTCACAAAATATTCCATTTTTTAACAGAATATTCTATTTTTAATCATGTGTCATGCAAATGACCTAAAATCAAACCCAAATTCAACAAAAACCAACCAAATTCAACCAAAAATCAACAAACACGAGCGCGAGTTTGTTGATTTTTGGTTGGTTTTGAGTTTGATTTTGGTTGTGTGACGAGAGACGTTGCGTGGTTGGGATTACACCCTTGTGCGAGCGACTTTTCCTCTTTATTGCGGACCGTGTGACTAGTTTTCCTATTTCTTTGGATCAATCCCGCAAAGACTGTTATATGGAGAGGTTCCAAGTCGGTACTTACTCTGTTAAGTCGGCTTACAACTTGCTGGCTGACCTTCGGTCCTTGTCGGATCATGACTCTTGCTGGACTCGGCTTTGGCAGTTTCGAGGTCTTTTTAAATGGTGTTCTTTTTTTTTGGTTGGTTCGGAAAGGTCGCCTTTTAACAAATACCCTCTGTTTCGTCCGCGGTATGTCCAATAATCCTTAATGTGCTTTATGTTTGTCTGGTGTGGAATGTGAACGCCATTTATTGAAAGATTGTTGTGTAGTTAATGACTTGCGGCGAAAGTTGATCCCCCAGTTTTATCTGTCTTTTTTTTCTCGTTCACTCAAAGTGTGGATTGTGTCGATTGGAACATTAAGCATGCTAGTGTGTTGGTTGGTGACCGAGAATGGGGGTGGATTTTTGGAGCCGAGTGTTGGCTTATTTGTTGTTGGTGGTGTGGTTCTATTTTATAGCCAGATTTTGTTGTTTCGGCTTGTCGTTTGACGGCGATTTTGTCGTTAGCATAGATCACGACACATTCCTTTAAGTCTATTTCTTCCCCCATTTCTAGCAGGTGTGTTGTTGATATTGGTTGGCTGCCTCCGGTTGTAGGGTTGGTGAAACTTAATTGTGATATGGCTTCCAAAGGTAACCTGGGCACCTTGGCTATCGATGGTGCCATCCGGCACAATGTGGGCAGTTGGTTGACAGATTTTTCTGGTTTTTTAGGCTACGAGACTGTTATGGTTGCAGAGTTGGAGGCTTTGCGGGCCGGGCTGCTGGTTGCTTGGCAAGGCGGTTGGCGCACTGTAGAAGTGGAAGTGGATTCAGAGGCTGTTGTAGCAATAGTCAAGAATATGAGCTCCTCTATTTGGAGCTTGGATGGCTTGGATAGCTTGTTGGCTGATATTGGAGAGCTGATTGATCGAGATTGGATTGTCACCATTACGCATAATTCTCGAGAGAGTAATCGGGTGACGGATGGCTTGCAAATTATGGCATTCGAAGCAGTCAAAGATTGGTTGTTCACCGGGTTATGCCATGTGGTGTTGTTGAGTTAGTTGGAGATGATTGTAGGGGTGTTTCCTTTCCCTGTTCAGTTGCTGGTTGTTAGTCTTTTTTATCTTCTTTGTTCAACCAAAAAAAAAAACAAATAGTACCAATAGTTTTTATGGGAGAGAAGTAACATACAATTAATAAACAATATTAAACACCCTCTTGTGGTGAGGGAGGGTTTGGCATAGACCCTTACTTGTTTATTATATAAATAAATTAATACAAACATATAAGATAAAGGGGGGCATACTGAGCCTTACATCCATATATTGCATTTGTGCGACTTAAGAAAGATAACACAAATGTTACATCAGTTAAAACTAAACTTGAAGAAACTAAAAATCAAAGACAATACAACACTCACTAAACTAAACAATACATGCCAATTCCAAAAATAGTTTCACTGAAACCTGATTTCTTGTTGAGCCTCTCACCTTCACATTTCATTTGCACCTTTGCACCTTTTTGTACCTTTTTCCTTCCACCATCCTTACGAACCATTCCGGTGATCTTTTTGAAAACACGACATACCTATTCCAAATATCATTCCACAGTCATATCCGATTATAGTGCTTTTCAAACTCCATTCAATTTTTGAATCCTAAGAGTCTTTATTTTGGAAATATGATTTTATTGGCGGATTTGATCTACCACTCCCACATGTTTTTGACAGTGGAAATCCACACAAATCTGTATTTCCTTCATATGAGTCTGCTTGGAAGGTATTGAACTGCTTTCCGATGGGAATGGGCCCATGAAAATTGTTGTGTGAAAGGTCTAGGACTTCAAGAAAATTCAAATCTACCAACAATGGTGGAATTTGTCCAATGAGCTGGTTCGAAGATAAATCTAACCATTCAAGATCGACCAACTTTCCTATAGACTGGGGAATGGAACCTGTTAGACAGTTGTGGGATAAGTTGAGTCCCTTGAGCGAAAGCATATTTCCAATTTCTTTTGGAATCTTATCTTCAAACATGTTATTTGAAAGATCGATGGTTGTAAAGATGGTAAGAATTTTCACCAACTGAGTGTCAATCCCTTTCATTGTGACCATCACTGAATAGTATAATCCATATCTCGACATATAAAGGGGATCATCTTCATGAGTTACAGGGGTTTGCATCATACCTTTCAAATTTTTTATCAATGTTGTTGGTAGAGCACCACTAAAATGATTGTTAGCGAGGTCCAAAATTCTCAACGCAGAGAATGAGTGGCTGATCTTGACATCAGTATATATGAACCCATAGAATTTATTAGATCGCAGAGCAAGAACTTGCAATTGTGGAAGGACTCCTAACCATTCAGGGAAGACATCCAAAATCAAATTTTTGTCGAGATCTAAAACTTCCAATTCTTCACAGTTTGTCAATGATCGTGGCAACACTCCTCCAAATTGATTCCCATTGAGAGTAAGACTGCTCAACTCACTTCCTTTCGAAAATGTGTCGGGAATGGTGCCATGAAAGTTGTTCATTCCTAGATTGAACACCGAAAGATGACTAATATTTCCAAGACATTGTGGAATCAAACCAAAAAACTTGTTAAATGACAAGTCAAGAAGTTCGAGGGATGTTGCATTACAAATTTGAGAAGATATTTGTCCTGTGAAGTTGTTGTTGGAGACTGAGAAATAGGTTGTGCTGAGGGGCAATACCGGAAGTGGTCCCTCAAGTAAGTTTGAATGCAAGTCAATGTATTGAATGTTGTCGCTCCATGGATGATGAGGTATACTACCCGTGAGAGAGTTGTGATCAAGATAAAGTTGTCTAACGCTTACTGATTTAGAGAGGTTTCTCGGTATCGGGCCAGACAGCTTGTTGTTACTTAGATACACATAATGCAAAGATTGAGAAACAAACTCATCCAAATGACCTGTGAAACTGTTGTTTTGAAGGTCTATATATTCCAAGGATGGAAGAGCAAACAACCAAGGAGGTATTGTGCCACTGAGCAAGTTATCAGATAGTTCAAGGTCGCGTAGATGTGGAAACAGTGCATGAGAATCATGAGATGGAGAAGAGGGTAAAGGACCCTCTAGTTGATTCCCTGACAACCATAACTCTTGAAGTTGAGTCAAGTTGAGAATGCTATAGGGAATTGGACCTCTCAGCCAGTTTTTTCCCATGGCCAAGACACTCAGTTGCTTAAGGTTTCCTATGGAGGATGGAATTGTACCACTCAATTGATTATCAGTAAGTTCAAGTTCAATGAGTTCGGTGAGGTTACCAAGTGATGCTGGAATTGTACCCGACAACTCACAGCCATACAAGTCTAAAACCATCAGGGATTTAAGATTGGCAAAAAAATCAGATGGTAACTCTCCTGACAAATGTGTGAAACTGAGAGCTAAAACCCTGAGATTAGAACTATGAGTGGTATTCCCATTAGACTGCCAAGGCTTTGGAATTAGAGGACCTTTGAGATCAAAATTGGATGACAAATCGAGCTCTTGGAGGCTTGGAAGGTTAAGAAAGGCATCTGGAAATTTGCCTTGCAATGCACAATGGAAGAGACTCAGAGAAATGAGAGAAGACGAGAGATTCATCATGGAAGAAGCTACTAAAGACATGTTGACATAGTCAAGATGCAAAACCCTCAAGTGGGTTAAGTTGTGAGCAATGCTCTTCATAACACTATCCGATTCAACTCTAAGTGCCATACTGTAAGTACTAGAGAGATCAAGAGAAACAAGTTTGGAGAGGTGGGAGATTTCAGATGGGATTGTACCACTCAATTGATTACCAGAAAGAGCAAGTTCAATGAGTTCGGTGAGGTGGGAGATTTCAGATGGGATTTTACCACCAAAACTAGACCCAGAGAGATTGAGATGAGTGAGAGTTGATGCAAACTTAACACCAAATTGGGATGAGATGTTGGACTCTTGGAAGTTATTCCCAGCAAGGTTGAGTCTTTGAAGATTTGAAAGGGAAAAGAGAGTGCTATTTGAATCTATGGTACCTTCAAGTTGGCTGCAACTGAGGTCAAGGTCGATCACGTGACCGGAGACTGGATGGCACGTGACACCATGCCAAGATGAGCAGCAGTCCGTACCCTCCTTCCACGTCTCTGTCTTCGGATAAAAATCGACACAATTGACATTAGCAAAGCTGATGTCTAAGGTGGATTTGAATTGGAGCAAAGCAAGGCTTTGGTCAGGGTGGCACAACAAGCTCTTATTAACAACATATTCATGTTCATGTTCATCAACAGATATTGTTGAAGATGATGAAGAAAAAATATTGATTAAGATGATGATGATAATGATTATGGTTAAAATCTCTTTTAACCATGTGCTCATTTCATAAGTATCATGTCCACTCAATAATTAAAATCTCTTTTATTAACCAATAATATTGAATATGATTATACTTTTGAAGTTTCGTTGAACATAAATCACAATTTTTTTGAAGTACAGAGGACTTTAAAACAAAAAAAAAACACTAAATATGGGTCTAATCACAAATCTAAGAAAGTCTAGGAAGTTGGAAACATTTTAACCAGAATCAGACGATAATATGGTAGCGAGGAGCTCGGCGATTCGATCAAGGCTCGGTGATTCCGGCAACGAGGCTCTGCAACTCCGACGATCCTTTGCGTTTCCGGCAACCAGGTATCTTTTTATGTTGTGCGATTCCGACGAGGATCTCACTAATTTTTGATCTCTTCTCATCCTATTATATTTCTATTCTTGCAATTTCTATTTCTAGTATGTATTTATCAGAATCTGGTAATATGTGATTTGGAAAGTATAATTTTCAGATTTGCAAGTACTCTGTTTCATTGTTTCCAAGCCTCTCCATGTTCGTTTTTTCTTGCATAAATTCATCATAGTAGTAGGCATCTCATTTGAAGCTAATTAAATAACACAAATCTTCCTTTAATTACAATCCCAAAACTTATTTTTACAAAAAAAGCATAAAATACATCAACAATAAAAACTGATCAACAATACAAGCCAA
>JAYMTK010001789.1:0-15423 GCA_036897405.1 Pelargonium myrrhifolium | reverse complement strand
CTCACACATTGCAATTGACAATCGAGTGACAATTTATAGGTCCCTTGTACCTCCCACGCCAAAGTCATTGAGGTCTGCCTCAACGAACTTTGAGGTTGGCTGAAAACTCATGCTTTTGAGGACAACAATTTTAATTCTCAATTAGAAATAAATTAGAACTCACCATAGTTGTGGGCAAAGTCTTACACTATAAGGAGAACTATTTTAGTCATCTTTCCTCCACGATTGATGCATTGTCGATATGTTAGCTTAGGCGTTTAATTGGATTGTGGAGCGGTGTTGGCTAGAGCATCTGGTCGAGCCTAACACGCTTCAAGTGGTCCAAGCTTTGCGGGTTTGAGGGGAGGACATTAATGCCTTCAGTATGATTAAGTCAGTTGGTGCTAAATAGTCTTAAATGATAGAATCGATGACTAGTGATCTATTAGACCACCACCACCAATGATGTGTTGAGTGAAGATCGATCCTGAGACCTCCTTCGACTCACACAGTTAGAATAACCAACTGCGCCAGTTAGTTACTAATATTGAATGTTTAAACATACATGAGGTGACAACGTTTATACCTTGTATTTGCTATGCATGTACCAAGTCATTCCTGGTATATACAAATCAAAAGAATTGATCATATATGAAAAGAAAGTATAAACTGCATCATGATCGTGATTGTAGAGTGAGAAATATTATTAACGTCAAATTATTTATCATTCTAATTTAGATTAGATGTTAATTTGATACTCGTATTTGGAGACTTAATTGGGCTCGACGCGGTTGCATTGTTGAGCAAGAAAAATAGCAAATGAATGTGTGGGTTGATGTGATAGATTTGTTGTGTCTTGAAGCACCGTCTCCGCAGTTCATGGGATATGCAAACCCAACCCAACCCAACCCAGCTTCTTTGAATTTTTTCCAACAATCTCATCATTACTGTGTCATCAAAAGAATTTCATTCTGTCTCACTATTACACCATATGTTGTGGATGCCAATTGCCAAACCAATTTTCAAGATTTCCCTGAGCAAAATCAGGAAATGTCTTGTTCTCAACAGAGAAAGGAATAGACGATTGAATACAATTTGGACTTGAACCTGATGAGTACCCGACGCCCGGTCCTAATTTTACCTGACCCTGACTCAATTTGAAATTGGTTGGGTCGGGTTCACCTTACAAAAAGTCGGATCAGGTAAGCCCGTGCCTAAAAGTCTGATCCAATCTGACCCTAACCCGAACCGACCCTTTTGCCAGCTCTACATGGACTATCTTGGTCATGTGACTGGGTTTTTCATCTGATATGGGGTGTGTGAATTACACTACATTGGACCTAACTCATTCATATTTTTCTACAGTTTAAGTATTGCAGCAAAGAGGCCCATACTACCATAGTTTTGGACTATCTTGGCCCAAAATCATAGTTGTGTGGGCTACAAAAGAGCTACACATTTGGGCTGTTATGTTTAGGCTTCTAAAAATGCATCAAATGGGCCCAACATTTAGCAACGCAATACCACTGTTACTGTGAAAATCAGAGCCAATCTCGTGATTATTTTTATCTAATTTATGCAGTTTTAAAGCAATTTCTGGTGTTAATGTATTATGTTTGTGAACTTCAATTATTATTAGAAACAAGATGCATCTATCTCTTGCAGACTAGCAATAAATTTTGACAAGTTTGGAGGGTAGTTGGTACCAAAAGACCTGCTGATAAAAGACCAGCTGATATGGTTCTACACCTAAGTTCCAACCACCCCCTAGTTCATCAAATATTCTCATGCAACATTTTCTTTGAGGAATTTTTGTTCAAATCTATTAATATTTGTGTGAATGATTTAAATGGTTACTAGGGTTATTGATTCTAAGTTTTATGGTTGCGGAACTATAAGAGAAATAGTGATATGTGATGGATTATTCGTAGCAGGTATCGCGTATTTCGTCGGTATTCACTATCTTCTACGATACTGAATTTGTGACCCGTCGGTGACAATCTGCGACATGATTCATCGTCCTTCTATGACCGGGGTTACGTCAAATTCTAGTTGCAGGCACCGAACAAATTTTCGACGGAATAGTCCGTCGTTACTCACTATCGTCATTCACCGACGACTATTTTCGACAACATTTCGTCTTGAAAGGTAAAGATCATATATTAAAGATAAAGTTATTCAACTTAGATACAAGAGATAGTCTAACAAACCAACCTACCCTTGCATTTCAAACCAGCATAATGACTAACGCCCCTTGCAGTTGAGGCAACCACTAAGATTGTCGGTCAACAGAGCATGAGAATTTCATATTCTCAAACAAATAAATAAGTAGCCCCATGAATAGAATATAGTCACAATAAAACTAACAACTAAAATAAAAAAAAACAACTGACCATAAATCCTAACACGAGATTCATGATGTTAAAACTATAAACCAACTTAACAACATAAACTAACCAAGGAAACCAAGAAGCGAGATTTGAACCATTGTACCCGCTAGCCACGCCTCCTAACATGAGATCCATGGTGCCAATACTATACATGTCTTCAAAACCCTCAGACTCCCTGAACCTCCGCCTGCCCCTAAATTCCTCCACTAGCCTACAGATTTGAGCACAAATTCGTGAATCTGAACCCAGTTGTGGGTAGCTACTCTCTCTCTGTCGTCGAGACTTGTAGTTATCGTCGTTTTTGAGAAATCTTAACCCTATCATTTTATTCCTCATGACTGCAGCTGTCTGGATTTGTAGAAAATCTAAAAATCTTTTTGATTAAAAAGATGGTAAATTAATATTGTCGATTTTTATATTATACAAAACTCAATAAATCGAAATTTATATATCTATATATAATAGAATGTGTACATCATAATATGCAATTAACATAAACATCCCCCCAAAAAAATAAAAAAGAAGCAAAATACAAAATACACTGACACAGTGACACTATGCATCACCAATTGGGGGAGGAGAATACAAGTTTTGTATGAAGTAGCACTCTAATCGAGTGATCAACTCCTATTTCACATCGAGTCGAGCATCCATCATCCATGTACGCTCGTCAATTAGCTTGATAACCATTTTCCGGGTCAATCCATCTTAATGAAAAGGTCAAAGAGAATTGGTCTCCAAATCACGAGCGACAACCGATGAGTGCCGGTTGGCATATGCCCTAAGCTAATCAATCTGGTTCTGTAAGGCTTGCATTTGTGCCTTTGGCTGCTATTTCGATGATGTATATGCATCTTCACGTGGAAGCATGTTGACGTACATGTTGAGACAATGGTCTGATATCCTCAGGAACAATCGAGCTTAGTCCGCACAATCTCCCCTTCTTGTCAAGGACCCAACGTTGTCGTAGTACAACTGCATGCGACCCAGTTCCTCTTGTTCCTCATGACTTCTTCAATCAATCGTCGACATGTTTCCTACATTATAAGGTTGAACACATTAGTATTTAGTACCAAGTGTTTGCACACTATACTCAAAAGTAATTTTTTGTGTGGTGATCAAGTAAGAAATACCTATTGTGTTAATAGATGAGATAGATAATACTAGATAGAATGAGCCCAATCAAAAGATGCTAGTAAAGGTGCATCAAAAAAAGATGCTAGTAAAGGATATGAAACTATTTCAGCATCGCTGAAATGACAAAACTACCCTGGTAAAAATTAATATTTAAAAAAGCTTCGATTTTTACGATCCTCTGAAACTAGTAGACCTCAACTTCACTTTCCAGTTTTTCCATCATTGATCTCATCGCTCTCTCTCTTTCTCTTCTGATCTCATCGTCTACCGGAAATTCAACGATACCATTTCCAGGTTCTCTTCGATTCAGCTCAAATCACTCATTTCAGTTCTATCAATTTCACTCTCCTTCACTATTTACTGTAAATCTTATCAACAACAGTGCAATCTAATTCTTGCTTTGTTGTTCTTGTGATTCAGGTATGGCTTCAGCAATGATTCCTCTGACTTCTGTCTCCGCCTCTGCGTCTCTACAAGATATCCAAAAGGTAACCCTTGTTTTCCATTTCCAGTAACATTACCGTTTGGTCGCCGAGAAAATGCAGGAAAACAAAAGAAATCAATGTTCAGTTTTTTAGGGAATTCAGAAAAGCTTTTTTGCAACTAAGCTTATTTTCAACACGAGGATCAGTTTTCACTTTGTACTATTTTTACTTATTTTTCTCAGAAATCGAACAAGGGTTATGGGTTGGATCACAACTTTTCTTACTTTTTCTGCGTGTATTTGGAATAGGCCAAGATGAAGATGGGAGCTGTTGATTTCAACACATTCAACAAGGTCAAAGGAGCTTCCTTTATCAAGACAAAGGTATATTCTGGATTGTTCCAGCTTTTAAGCTATTTTCTTTCTAATGTGTTCCATTTGAACGCAATCTCACTTGTTCTGCTTACTATGTTCTCTTAGTTCAGTTTTGCTCATAATATCATATTCATACAGTTAGATTGGAAGTTATATGAGTTTTATTTGATCACATGGGCTATTTTCTGAACTCTTGTGGTTATTAACTATTTTTTGCGTAATGGCATGAAAGGTTTTATAGCTTTAATTTAGGAAATTTGAATTGTTGATGTTGTGATTATTGTTGTTGCTCTTAGTCCTTGTGTGCTTCCTGTGTCTACTGTATTGGATTTTATTATGTTGCACTTTGTGAGGCTAAATATGAAATGTTTTTGTTCCACCTCTAATTTTCAGTTTCTCTTCTTTTCTCTTTTCAGCGGTCTGTTGGTCGGATATCTATGGCTCTTGCAGTCAATGTTTCTCGTTTTGAGGGTATAACGATGGCACCTCCTGATCCTATCCTTGGAGTTTCTGAAGCTTTTAAAGCAGACAACAATGAAATGAAGCTCAATCTTGGAGTCGGGGCCTACCGAACAGAAGAACTGCAGCCTTATGTGCTTGATGTTGTTAAGAAGGTTGGTAAATGTTTAACCGAGACGTCTGGACTCTGTCATTATCTTCATGTTAATCATGACCAAATGGTTGATGTTTTCCTTTTTACCTGATAAAAGGGATCGCTGAGTTCTTTGAAATGCAAATTTAGTTGCTACTAATTATGCTTTAACATTTGATTTTATAGGCAGAAAATCTTATGCTGGAGAGGGGAGAAAACAAAGAGGTATCTCAATGTGGTCTATCGTTTGGTTGACTGTGTCATTTCAAAATTACTCACTACAAATTGATAAAAACTTGCAGTATCTTCCAATTGAAGGTCTGGCTGCATTCAACAAAGTGACTGCAGAGTTATTATTTGGGGTGGACAACCCAGTAATAAAAGAAAAAAAGGGGTGTGGGAGTTTTTGATTTTTTTTTTTTTTTTTTTTTTTTTTGGATCATCTCTTTGCTAGTTTCCAGTCAAACTAAAAATAAATTGTCATCATCATATTCAGGTTGCAACAATTCAAGGTCTTTCAGGAACTGGTTCTCTTCGATTAGCTGCAGCTCTCATAGAACGATATTTCACTGGTGCACAAGTCGTGATATCGTCTCCGACTTGGGGTATGTATTGCCACTCTTTTCAACTTGTTTGCTGATAGAATCTCAAGGGTATGAACTGTTTTGTGTTACAAAATCATGTTGCAGGTAATCACAAAAACATTTTCAATGATGCTAGAGTTCCATGGTCTGAATACAGATACTATGATCCCAAAACAGTTGGTTTGGATTTTGAGGGGATGATATCAGATATAAAGGTTACATTTTAACCTTTAATATGAAATTTCAATAATTGTTCGTAGACTTTAGACATCACTGATAGTTTATCGACATTAGGAAGCTGACCTATACCCCAAACTCTCTTTTTATTTGAGGCTTAGGTGTTCATGTCTCCATCTGATTTGGATTCAGTTCTAGGTTTCAGGTTTCATTTTCATGCAAACATTAAATGTGTTGTAAACTTATACCCAAGTTTTTCTTCCTTTTTTTCTTTAATCAGGCAGCCCCTGAAGGATCTTTTATTTTGCTTCATGGTTGTGCTCACAACCCAACTGGTATTGATCCAACCCCTGAACAGTGGGAAAAAATTGCCGATGTCATTCAAGAGAAGAATCATATTCCATTTTTTGATGTTGCATACCAGGTATGGTATCAAGATACACATATCAGTTTTACCCTCGCTTTTGGGTGCATGTGCAATGTGTGATTACTACAAATTTCATAACTTTTAATTGATATTTTGTAAATTATGAAGAGAAACATATATTGTGAATATACATGTATTTGTATAATTGTTGTATTTTTGGATTGTTTGACATTTAGAACAGCAGAAAAAATACGGAACAGTTTGGCTCATTTTTTCTATGTTAATGGTCTTATTACTAGGGATTTGCTAGTGGAAGTCTGGATGAAGATGCAGCATCCGTGAGGTTGTTTGCTGCACGTGGTATGGAGTTCATGGTTG
The DNA here is from genome assembly GCA_036897405.1 of Pelargonium myrrhifolium. Lineage (NCBI taxonomy): Eukaryota > Viridiplantae > Streptophyta > Magnoliopsida > Geraniales > Geraniaceae > Pelargonium > Pelargonium myrrhifolium. Next base: position 9,020 of record JAYMTK010001789.1, on the reverse strand, counting down.
CCCAGTCATATAGTAAAAATCTGGGTCTGTATTCCGAGAGGATTGGAGCAATGAACGTAGTCTGTTCATCACCAGAAGCTGCAGCAAGGTGCCCTAGACTGAAATTTACTACTCCTTTTAACCTGATCACTGCATCATTTATTGCCTCTTAAACATTCATGCATATTAAGACTGCATTGAAGTACATGAATGTGACAATTCTTTGTTTCGACATTTTCGCTGCGAGTGTAATGTGCTTTCACTGAAAGCGTTTGTTGCTTAAAACCTGCATATGTTATATTTGTTTTGAATTGTTTTTTCTTGGGCACCTGGATGCCAACTCCAGTATCAGTATTCTTGTTACCAATGTCTAGTTTTAGATTGTGCCATGACCTGTGGAAACTAAGTCTTGTGTCACACTTGGATATTCATAATTCATGTTCATCTGACACATTACAAAATCTGCGCAAGAAGACTCAGTTACATAATTTGGTTTGTTGTGTGAGTCTACCATATCGAACACATCGAATTTATAAATGATTTGTCTCCTTACGAAAGAGAAAAAGTATGCTTTTGGAAGAGTAAATTAATGCAGTAGGAATTGAAAGTAATGAGAATGCATTAAACACTCTGTTCTTATAGTGAACAGTAATGAAGTTAGCTAGATCATTCACAGTTCAACTGTTACAGACTTACAGGTGTTCTGGTGTCAAGTATTTTAATACTGCAATTGTCTTAACAATTTAGATTTTCTTCAGCATTTATTCAAGCTAGATTGAAAGTAACTCACTTGTGTGGCAATGTGGCTTCAATATAATAATCATTGCTCAATTACTCAATGAATATATCTCAAGTGAAGTTCTTGGTGATTTGTTACTACCTGCTAAATTGTAAATTTATTCTACTTTCAGGGTTAAGAGCCAACTGAAAAGGATTGCCCGTCCAATGTATTCAAATCCTCCCATTCATGGAGCCAGGATAGTTGCTAATGTTGTTGGGGATCCAGCACTGTTCGACGAGTGGAAGGCAGAGATGGAAATGATGGCTGGAAGGATAAAGAATGTAAGACAGAAGCTTTATGATAGCCTCTCAGCAAAAGATAAGAGTGGGAAGGATTGGTCATTTATACTAAAGCAGATTGGCATGTTCTCATTTACGGGCTTGAGCAAAACTCAGGTAAATGGTTTTAAAATTAAGTTCAATTTCAATACAATTAAATACCGTAAAATTCATATAATTTGTTACCTATAAAATATATAGGTTTAGTTAAAAACTGAACGCGTTGTAAGATATCCTGTCGCAGTTATTTGAAAATGAAGAATCCCGTTGCCTGTCATATTGGTGCTGTGTTGATAGTATTTTTCTCTTTACCGTGACATTTCATTTTTACGATTTGTTACTGCTTTTTTGTCTTGAAAAATCTCCAAATACCCAAGTATTCATAGATGAAGTCCATTTGCTAATTTCCTGGCCATGTCCTCAAGCCAGTTTTTCTCACTTCATCTTTTCCTGCACTGATGTAATCTTTCCAATCTCTTTGTTCAGACGGAGAATATGACAAATAAGTGGCATGTGTACATGACGAAGGACGGAAGGATATCATTGGCCGGATTGTCTCTGGCCAAATGTGAATACCTTGCTGATGCCATCATTGATTCATATCACAATGTCGAGTGAAAGGGATAGATCCTTGAGTCCGATAATATTAGAAGCACACACCATTGGAATTTTTTGGTGAGTCCAATATAAACTTTGAGCTGTTCAATATAATTTTGTGAAGATGTAATAAATATATGCATGTTCTCCAACTTTTGGAAATAACTGTATTCAAAGCCAAGTCCTATTGTTGCATCTTATAGTTGTTGAACTCAGAAACTTCAATAAAAGGTTTTGGATTCTTGCAATGCTACTTAGGCATTGCATGGCTTAAATTCCCATTGTTTGGTGTTGTGAGAATCAAAGTGCACTCTGGATTTTCATCCTTAACTGTAGTTGTTGTGTCAGAGCTTGTTGTTGCCACACAGGCTACGGTTGTTGTCTTTATGATTAGTCATTTTCGTTGAGGCTTCTTTGTCTTAGGTGGTCCAATTGGATATACCCATTTGACCCCATTTGCATTTAACAATTTTAATTTTCCCCATAACCAGTAGCTGTTTGAGAATTTCTTGCAATACCATTGGTGCATTTCACAACCAAGTTTCTCTGAAATTTGAATTCAAATATTTTGATCACAAACTCCTAGCTTTCATATTTACTCTCAAAATAAAATCTGAAATGTTTTTAATCTATTTGTTTTTAAGTGTTCTGTTTTTCTTACATTTTTGTTTTAGAACTAGTGTCTTTTTTCTAGAAAGTTAGTTAATAGTATTCTCTTTTTATAATAAATTAATTATTTTCTCTTTCAATTTGTTATAACACATTATGATAAAAATACAAAGGTAAATATTGTAGTAACTATTTTCTTTTTATTTTAGGTTAAATTGTTTTGACTTGAGGATTGACATATTTTTTGGGGATTAGCTCGTAATTAGGATGTTGTCTTATTTGAGTTGTGGTAAACTATTTTTATTATTAATTAAACTCATCAACTAGTTAGAACCGAGTTTTAATATGTCACGTCAGTATTTGTAGACTTGTTGTCAAGGCACGCAAAAATTGACCATTTCCCAATTTGAAATAGCAACAATCATATCTTCCTCTTCAAGCATTCTTGTTCAACTACTAAATTTTTCTTAATCTTAAGTCCTTTCCCATTCAATTATTTGTTTTTAGGCTCCACTCTCCCTCACATTGTCACCTTCACATATTAATTAATGAAATAGTGGGTGAGGTGGGACTAACAAGATACAATCATCATTTTATCATTTCAATACAAGGGTCCACCTTATCAAATGCATTATCATTCTCTCTAAATAAATGCTGTTTCTACTTTGTGCTAAGCAAATTATACACATGAATTACCAAAAATAACCAACTCAATTGTGTTTTGTTATGTTCTCTGTACATTCAGTCCAGCAAGCAAAGCTGTGGACCATTTTGCAACTCTGCAGAAAATCCAATCTCTTCAATATCAGGACTTTCATATGAACATCTACTTATCATCATAATGCACAATTGCATTGCATCAATGTACAAATGTAATACCCAAAAATAACCTCCATCTCTTCCCCTCCACTCAGCAAATGTATTCACTATCTGATGAACCATCAAGATTTTGGTGAAGATTGAGCCCAACATGCACAAGCAGAAGCCGAAACAGCTAGCTTCACATCTGGTGACCAGAATTTGTTGTGGACTGGGAGATTCTTAGTGTCCCTCCAAGCTCAAGCGGGACAAGAGGGACCAGTGAGTGCAAAACATCGGTTATCAGTGGACGGTAGCTTGGCTCTGGTTGCACACACAACACGGCTACAGCAGCAACCTGCACGTTCGTATGCATTTGTCTTTAGCATATAATAAAGCAAGACTGTCAATAATGCAACTCAATTTGGGTTGCAACAGTCCAAGGCCTCACTCATGTCCTGATAGAGACAAAGGACTCGGCCAATTTAATATTGTTGTACTTCAGTTGAGTCAACAGACCTGGTATAAGTGCTTCAGATCCATTGTATCTTTAAGCACAGGATCCACGATGTTTGGAAGTTTTGATCTGTCGGTTAACTGAGGCATGGCCTACAATCATGATCCATAGCAACAAGTTTCAAAATTCACATCTTATTCGGAATTGAATAATTGGAGATTCAGAGATTCAGTAGCATAGACATACCCATGTGACTATAGATTGGCACTGAGCTGGTGCCAGTTTCTCTACTGGTCTTCTTCCTAGTAGAAGCTCGAGGAGCACAACTCCAAAGGCGTAGACATCACTCTTATCCGTAAGTTTTCCTGTAAAAACAGCCCGTGGTGTTGCTTGTTAGTTGTTACCATGCAAATTATGTGGCATACACAAGGTTTTAACCAAATAATCTTAGCCTCAGAAAATAATAGTCGGCATTTACATTCACTATGGTTTAAGATGGGACACTGTCAGAAAGAATCATATGCACGTTCACTGATGAATTTAAAATTCCCACTGATCAAGTGCATTCCAAGGCATCATCCAAATGCATGATGACAACGCCAAACCAGAAGGTTCTGGCTACCAGCATTGTTGAAACGAAAGAATTAAAAATTACACATCGCACCATTTCACGATGCATGTGTCAACCAATTCCAGAAACAAAGATCCAATAGCTATGCAACAATTATTAATCTATTCCATGACAATAATTTTTTATTATTTATAAATATATGGAAACAATAGATCTTTTGTAAAATAATCATGCTTTAGGAGAATAATATTGGCCCTATGCTTAAATATTACTATTTGGGGACACCATGAATTCAAAATAAGAAAAAAGAAAGAGAAAAAAAGAAGAAGGAAACCATATTTTTAACAGCAATTCAAACAAAACTGGCCAGCTGCCTAACCATTCCTGCTGACCTCTAAATGAACTATGCATCATTTCCAAAGCTGAAACTTCAAATATCGTGTATAAATTTACAATATCCAATCCAACAAACAGCCAAACTCTTATATGCAGTTAATGTTTATATCAAACCGACTTGGACGTAACAGGTTGTCCATTTAAAAGCAGCAACATGATTAGTCCGGATGTCCTACAGTTGCAATGCAATACATGTGCAGCTATAGCCCTACATGCTATAATTAAGGTATATTTTATGTGTTCACCAAACTCAGTATTATCTGAGGACTAAGAGCATAATTAGAATCCTCAAGAGTCCAATAGAACGTAATTGTATATTGATAAAGTAAGAATTAAGAATACATTGTAATAAAAGAAAATTTGAAGTTTAGTTGGCATACCATCCAAAAGGTATTCGGGAGCCAAATAACCCAGAGTGCCAGAGAGCTTGATGTTGCTCTTGTTCTGGGTCCCATCAGTAACAGCAAGACCGAAATCGGAAAGCTGAATTCAGAAATACAAAAAAAGAGAAAGGACGGAAGAATGAATTAATGAACGACAACAAAAATGCAGAGTAACCATTTTGTAATACAATATCACAAACTTAATTAAGAACTAGTACTAATTATGTATTATATACCTTAGCATTGAAGTTGGAATCTAGAAGTATATTAGATGTTTTCAGATCTCTATGGATTACTGGTGGCCTGCAGTGCTCATGTAGATATTCTAAACCTCTGGTCAACAGTTGGAAATTTGTTAATATTTAATTCCCGATTACAATAGAATAAGTTAAATCTGGGCAGACAAGCTCACCTTGAGACATCAAGAGCAATTTTCATCCTCATGTGCCAAGTTAAAGCTGAACCGTGCGAAGCTCCTAAGACATCAACAAATACAGTATGTAAAACAAAACATTACTAGTCCATATTTAGCTTATAGTCTTTTTCTTGATATCTTAAAACCAAATAATAAGATGAGTAAGTTACCATGCAATTGTGTTTCCAGAGATCCATTTTGCATCAATTCATAAACAATGAACCTCATGTCGGCGTAACTACTACAGCCCAATATAGAAATTATGTTCGGATGCTGCATTTTACTTAACAGCTCCACCTCATTCTGCAGTTCCAAAGGCAAGTCAAGACCAAAACAACTACTAAGGTCAAAATAATAATAATAATAAATAATAATAACAAATTTAATGGCACCTCAAATTCTTTCTCAGCATCCTGATTAGCACAGTCCAGTTTCTTGACAGCTACATCCAAGTTCTCATCCAAACGGGCCTTGTAGACACACCCAAACCCACCGACACCCAAGATGTTACCATCCCCGAAATTATCGGTAGCCTTCTCGAGTTGCTTGTAATCAAGAAATGAAACAAATCCTTTCTTGCCAACCATTCGCAAGGAAGTCAACTTACCTATAAATGGAGATAATGCAAGCCCTTTCTCGGCTTCTTCAATTAAGAACCCCAACAAAACAAAACAGACGATTTCAGGCAATAATATCAAATTGAAGGTAAAACTAATAACAGCCCACAAATTAAAGATCTGAATGATTATACTAAAGAAGGTACCTGAACTCTGAGCATTCTTCTTTTGGGATTTGTGAGAGTACTTAATATGGTAAACCCACAAACACAACAAAGACAGTATGATTAAAGCCATTGCAGAGCAAGCAGCAACAAGTGCTATAATGAGTTTCTTGTGGGATTCCATGTGGTGGCCTTCTACATTTGCAGCTTCCTTCCCTGATTACACAACCAATTTATAGCAAAACAACATCAAATGGAGAAATCTAATTATTCAAATCATGAGATTATTGTTGAGATTTGGTTTGACAATTGTAAGAAGAAGAAGAAAAAAAACACAATCATCCCAATTTCAGACACAGAAATAAATGAGTAGAATCAACTAGCAGTAAATGCACACAAAAATATCGGTGGTTTGGCTTCGGATTTCAAAATTTTGAAATTTGAAAAAACTCAACGACCCATCTAGAAAACAGTAGCAAAATAAAGTTAGAGTACCTGGAGACAAGGCAGACATTGTTGTAGCAGGAAGTGAAGGGTGTGTTAAAAATGGTGGTGGGAGAGGAGAGAAAGCAGGAGAAGAAATGGAAGCAACAAAAGGGTGTGGGTCTGGGACGGCATGGACACATGGGTAGGAGTCAAAAATCCAAACTGGTGCGTGAAGAAGAAGAATGAGAACAAGTTTCATGGTGGTTTGGTTAGAAGAAACACATGAAGATGGAGAAATATGTAAAATGGGTTGGGTTCAAAAAGAGACAATAATGGGAGATTTTGTGAGAGGAGAGAGGGGTTGTTTGTGGCTATGGAAAAAGATGTGTGTTGTAAAATTTGAATCTATGCAAAGAAAAAAACAGAAGGTAGAAGACAAAAGAGGACAAAAGCTGTAGAAGAGGAAAGCAATTTATGGTGGGAATGGGAGTGGGGACAATTGCATTGCACAACTATCATGTGGGCAGTTATCAATATATAATAAGAAAAGACCTTAAAGAAACTGTGAAAAGCTTTAAGCTTTTTTTTAGATATATTTTTTTCTTAGGAAAAGAAAAAGAAAGTGATACAAGAGCATAAAATCCATGAAAAAAGTTTGAAATTTCTTTCTAGACTTTGTGGAGGTGAAGAAGATGTCAATCCACAAACTTTTTTTCCTCTTTTATGTCTCAATGGAAATATAGAGTAAAGGGATGATTGCGGAATACACACATGTTCGAACACCTTTTACAAATTACAATTTACAATTTGGAGAAGTTGAGAATAGTCTAAAGTTACGAAACTTAGTTCATGACTGAGATTTGCAGAAGATGTTAGTTCGTAAATGTTTTTTGTAATTACCCCTATACTATATTTAAAGAGACGTGTTGTTATAATATTCACTAGTAACATAAAAATGTTACATCAATTCAATTTTTTGTGAAGTTTAATTGTACATCTTATCAAATTCTAGAGAATTAAGAGACTTTTAATGATATCCTAAAATTGCATCTTTTGGGGGACAATTATCCTAATTTTATTTAGCATCAATTATATATTCTAAACTTGAAACCATCCAAACGAATTGGTAACAATGCCAAGTTCATTTGTGAGTTTTTGAAAATCATCTCTAAAAGTTACGTTTTATAGGTATCCTTCTAAACTTCGTCTCGCACCTCTACCTTAATACTCTGCCATAGAACCTAAGAAAGGTGAATTATCATCACCAACTTAGCAAAATGGGATCACCACAATATAACTATATAAGCATGACATTATGACCTACTATGACATCACATTCAATCAATCACGCAATGACACATCACTCTCTTTACACATTTGTGAGTGTGAAGTGCCCTATACTCAATGAGTATTGAATTTTTTTTTCCATCTTTTGGGCAGATCTTTAGTGTCATTACACTACATATTTTTCACTCTCTAAATTCTGTCTATCATATATTTAGTGGAGTTTGTCTTTTTCGTAACGATAAAGATATTTATTCTAATGCCTGAGAGAAAAATTGGGGCACACGCCCTAGATTTTATATAACAGTGTGCTCTTTTTGTGCGCATGCATGCCTAGATTCGATAGCAGATACTTGGTATCATAATTTACTAAGTTTCTTTATTATCCTACAAAATTAAAGAAAACTCGAAATTTACGATCAAATTTTTCTGTAGTGCTACTCAACCTAGAAAAGGACAAATGAATTCGAACGTATTAAAAGAAGTTGGATTAATACTCAAGTGATAAACTTTGAATTTTGAAACTTAAACAAAATTGCTAGTCATTGACTCAATAGTTGCTCACCAAACTGAGTTGCTAGTCATTTGCTCACGATTATTCACCAAATTCCAGCTCTTTTTCACAACAATGGAGATTGCAAAAAAATTTCCTTCCATAATTAAATGATCTATACGAAAATTTCAATAATGTGAGTGTTGTACATAAGTTTTATAGAGTATAATATATAATGTTGAATAAATAGAGTTAACATATATGAATTTGATTCATTTCAATAATTAATGCATGACTATACAACTTATCCATACAATTATACTTTTGTCTTCAATTAGACACTTACCTCGTTAGAGCCATTTTTTTCCCGACACACGTATCATTAAAATTTAAGGTTTGTGTGGTTTATTTGGTGTTAGTGACATACAACACATGTACTATTTTGAATTGAAATATCATTGCTTTAGATAAAGAAAACATAAATTTTTTAAAAAACAAGTATAGTTTTATTTTGTTAATATGACCGCCGACGCGACAAGTATAGTTTTATTTTAGTTCTTTAGTAAAAATTGACTTAGTGTTAGATTTGGCCGTTTGGGCATTAAATAGAATGGACCGAAATATCAACCGATCCGGTCTTTAGTCTTCCATCTTGAGAAGTGGTCGGTATGATCCACAATTGAAAAGTAAAAAATAATTATGAACCAATTAGACTCGATCACCCAAGTACTTATATCCTACCAGGTACTCATTTACCCTTTTCGTGAATGATATATATATATATATATATATATATATATATATATTTCGGTCCAGTCTGTTTCCGCACTGA
>JAYMTK010001788.1:0-15424 GCA_036897405.1 Pelargonium myrrhifolium | reverse complement strand
TGGGCGTCGACGAAGCCCGCCCCGGTGAGGCCAGCGACGACAGGAGCACAACAGACGACACGGCTGAGGCGGAACGGCGGAATGGCGGAGACTGAGGCGGACACAGGCGGCGGAGCAGGAGGAAGCAAAGAAAAGGAGGAGGGAGGGAGAGGCTCTGGATTAGGTTTTTTAGAGAGAGAGATTTCGAAAATGATTGTTTCACATTAAATTTAGTCTTCAAATTATACATATTGTTCCAATTCCGTTTCAAATATGTTTTTTTTTGTTTTGAAATCGTCCTATTTATACCAATAAAATCAAATTAAACTGACGTGGCAAGAAAAAAAAAACATTTTTTTTTGTATATACAGTCACATGGCGCTTAAATTAACTAGATTTACCTGTAGAACTAGATTAGAACAAAATATAAATAATTGATGAACCTCAATTATGCAATTTGTTCTAAAATAGACTAATTTATAAATTTAATCGACTTAAAATGAAGTAGCATATAGGGACCATATTATAACAATATAGGTATGTTAAGTACCAACTCATAACAAAAATCAAACTCAATACCAATACAAAACCAAATAAATAATTTATAGACCAAAACAAAACATTTTTTCAAATTATTACTACCATATTGATATTACCTTATTAATAGTAACAATGGAACCAAACAAATATTTACATATCAATGAAATCAGAACTCACAACACACCATCAAATCAAACACATTTCCTATATATATCTATATATCACTACTATATGATAAATTCAAATATGTATTATTAATTATTTTATATATATATATATATACTTAGGATCTTTTCTTTGTTTTGTTTAACCCTACATTAATGGTTGTTGCTGGTCCATTTTCATGTCCTTGTTGACCTTCTTCATTATCATCATCTTCGACCTCTACCCAATCATCTGAGCTCACCATTATTGACTGTTGATAGTATCTCATGCCCACAAACACCATGAACACTGCACATACAATCAGAACCATCAGGAGTGTTGATATTGCTGATAAAAAAAAGACATTACACATACAATAATTCATTTTCTCTTCCATTAAAAATGACAATTTGGGACTCGACGTGAGCAAGGTAAAGTTTAAGCATACGGCACTTTAAAATCAAAAAATTGTTAATGTGTCGTGTATGTGCCAATTGTGAAGCTAGCGTGCACACTAATTTGCACGAATAATGTTGAAACAATATATTAGTATTACTAAATAGCCCACGTCGATTAAATTGTTCTCTTACACGTGTTTCCTCTTTCTTACCCACAATTCAACATCTATCGCCCAAGTTTATTGCGTCTAAAGTAAGAAGGCGAAAGGAGAAAATGGGAACAATGTTAATTGTTTCACACTTTTTCTTTTCGTGGAAACAAAGCTAATACAAACACGACACACCAACACTATTGCTAGGAAAGGCACGAATATCTAGAAAAAGCATACTGCTCGGGGGAAACCTCCCCGGGAGTATACAAGCACACAAACTATTGGGCCCAACTTGAGAGCCCATTACAGGACAGTTGTCAAGGTAAACATAATATCTCACTGTATATATGGTCAATGAGAAGATTTGTGGAGTATGAACGGTAATTAGTGTTTGTGTTGGCGCATATAACACATGGTATTTATGGAAATTTGTACGTCACAAATTTTCGTCACAGTTTGAAACTAGTTTTGTATTGTGAGTTGAAACGAGAAAGAAAATGAGAATCACATACCCGCCCAAATGCGAGCAACAATGGAAGATAGGTTCCATACAAGAGTGAAGATGGCAAATGCGACTGCTTTCTTGTGAGTGCATGACTCCCATGCATCCCCGAATCGTCGAATCCAAAATTTACCTTCACAATCACGATATAACAATTAATTATCCGAGATCTCAAAACAATTATCTAACAACACATGTTGATATAGAGCTGACAAATTGGGTTGTAACACGGCATAAAATGAACGGCTAACATATTATATGACCGTGTTGTGTTTGTGTAGGAGAACTCGCGTGTTCGTGTTAGACCTCTAAAGCACGCACGCACGCGACACACATACTTAAGAGTATTATTGTAAATTAATCCAAATGAACATAATTATGTCAAATGTGTGATATTTAATCGTGTTGGGTCGTACCATGTCAACACAATGCATTTAGTTATTATGTTAAACGTGTTATGTGCTCATAAACGTGACATGCTCTACCATTAAACACGATCACTAAATACATCGTGTTTGTATTGAATCATGTAACCCACGATCAATTTTTAGCACGACAAATACAAACATACCAAATTCTACAGGTCGAGTTTTAAGTACTTGTGAGCTCGAGCCGAAATAGTTAACCAAAAACATATTTTTCTCATGGGAATACTAAAATAGTCGAGCATCTAGAATTCGACCCGTTTTTTTGGGTTAGGATCGCACAAAATATATTCGATCAATTTACTGCTCAGACCACACAAACTTGCACAGACCACACAAACTTGCACTAAATTCGCACAATTTTGTACTAAAATCTATCCGAAACTCCACATCTTTTTGACAGTATTTACTTTTTTCAACTCAAAATCTGAATTTTCAGCTCTAATCTAAACATAAGCAACATGAAAATCAAATACGACAAAAGTACATATAATTTTCTGTCGTTTTGGGCCTACTGACAGGGATAAAAAGGAGGCCCAATTATGATGGGCCCAACCCCAGTAAAAAAACACATGATAATGTTCACCTTTTGAAAAAGAAAAATTATTAGTGATTTAGACATTAAAGTTTATTGGACCCACCAATCTATGTGACCAAATGGACCCACCAAAGACAAAAGATAAAACTAGCCGTTAGGTTACATATGATTATGATACATGTTCACATCAGAAACTTCTTAGTAACTTGCCTTTCACTCCAAGGTCCACAAACAAAATAATTAGGTGAACGGATATGGGCCCACAAACATGCATGGCCCACATAAAACCTAATCCGAACCCGACTTCCAAGAGGTGTGAGTTTGTTTGCCGGCCTAACCGAAAAATCAGTTAGGTCTATTTTATGCGATCTAAGCACATGTAAGTACAAATCGAATATCGTGTATCGGTTCATATTTAATTTATCACCTATGAAAAATGTAAGAAGAATGTTTTATTTTGGTTTCCCAACTATCCATTTTATTTCGAATCGATCCTCAAACTACCCATATATTTGTTTCAATTGGGTCAACAATTATACTATTCTGTTTTGAATTTGTCTATTCCAAACCAACCCCGTTAAATTAGGTTGGTCCGGCAATATCGGTTTGTTGAAGCCGTGAATTTAAGTTAGCTAATTTACTAATAAGACAATTTTGAAACAAAATTACATAATTAGATGACGTGGTAGTCACAACAATTTTGTCCAATACTTACGCAATTGTGTTTAAAAGTAGTTTATTCGTAACAAAACAGTGCAATCAAGAGACCAAACTAAGTACCTATTTTGAACAAAATAAATTAGTTCAAGGTCAAAATGAAACATTTCAAGAGTGTAAACTATTTTTGAATAAATTTAGACACTGAATCTTAACATATTTTCTAGACATAATTTCATGTTACTACCATGTTAGATACACATTTTGCACGTTACTACCATAAACCTTTTTCGTTGCACATTACTACCCTAAATTACAAAAATTTCAGTCCGCCAGTTAACTTTGACGGAATTTGACTGTGTAAAAAAAGATTAGAGTAGTAACGTGCAAAATGTGTATCTAGCTGGTTAGTAACGTGTAAAAAAATGAAGGGTATTTAGTTATTTTCAGGATTTAACTAACGGAGCATCTAACGGATTGAAAAAAAAAGATAGTTCAGAATAGTAACGTGCAAAATGTGTATCTAACAACGTGTAATTATCCCTATTTTCTAGTACTATTCATTTATATGACTAATTATTTTATTTAATGTTGTGAAATTGAGATAATATATATATATATATATATATATATATATTTACCGTATGCAGTAATCTGAGTGGAGTAGGAGGAGCAGATTTTTGGCACAGTGAAAACCCCAAAAAAGCCTGAAATAGAGACAAAGACAGAGACAGTGAGTGATTGTGAGCACAACCAAGTAATCAATTTTCAACTTTCAATGCAAAAGTCTGTTTTGTACATGAAACTGAATTGTTCAGAGAAACAAAAACTGCAAATTTAACCACCTTATACTGCTCTGTTTGGTTGCCTGGAAAAAACCCAGAAAATGATGCTACAAATAAATCAGCTGATGAGTGATGACAGATTGATTGCTATGCCCCATTTGCACACATGAAAAGGTAATAAACCCAAAACACTACAGTGCTTTGGAAAAGGCAAAAACTACATTTTCTGAGGGCAATACTGTCTTTTCACGTGTAATATTCTCTATAAAAGTTCAAAATTTACTCTAAAGAAACAATAGTTAAACTTAGAAGTCACTTATTTTCTTGCTATAACAAATTGAAAGACTTTTAATTTGCCCGATAGGGGTGACGAAGTTGGTTAACACAAACTTCGTGAGTGGGAAGAAGTCTCGATTTCGATCCCCACTCAACACATTTTTGAGAAAAGGTGAAATCTTTAACTTGTGAACAAACCTCGAACCGCCAAAGTGCGGGCCCGCTCTGGAACCTCATGGTTTAGACAGAAAAAGAAAAAAACTTTTAATTTGAGTTGACAATTTGTGTTAAACTTTTCCGAGTTCAGTTACAAAATATGAACAAGTGAGTTTTATAACCCGACCCGATTAAACTTGTAGCCAGAATTGCCTGGTATGCTAGCATATTCAAATTTAAATTGTCTGCTCTAAATTAAAATATGACAAAAAAACAAAATGTGACTAGTGCTTGAGTGTTACTAAAAATGAGCAAGTGACCATGTTGTTTGAGATTTGGCTTACCAAATTTGGCCATCTTCCAAATGGTTATGGAGCTACCACATCTTGCCAATACAAACAGCACCACTGCCAACTGCAATTGTCAACAATTCATCAAAACCCTTTTGCATATTTCTCTAAATTCACCAAAATTAAACAGTACAATTGCTTCGAGACACCGACACTCCTAAGACCAAGTGATTAATCGTCTCTCGGTAATCCTCAGGGTCTCAGGTTCGAGTCCCATCATCAGACTAAATGGTCAACTCCACTTGATTTCCCTCAAGGGTCTCAGGTTTGAGTCCCAACATCGAGTGTTGGTATCCCCGAGCCAAAAAAAGGGTGTTTCGAGAGTCTCTCACAAAACATATCATAACATAAAGTTTCTATAATTTACCTTCATTGTTGTGGAAGGATCTCCAGAGAAAAGGGCTCTAAGTTTGAGTAAGAACTCATTCAAGTAAGGGAGGATCAGTTTTAGCAACCACACAGCTTCTCCTTCACCCACCACATAGCTTGAATCATATGAGTGATCTATGGCTCCTCTGGTTTTCAAGAAGAAAATTATGATGACCATTTTGGTAATTTCACACACTACTCTACTCAACCATGAAAATTGATTCTCTTGCTGTTACCTGCAGATTATGGACTTGTAGAGGAAGATGGTTGCAAGATAGACAAGACCCAGATAGGAAATTACAGATATGGAGCTGCAAAAACCAGAAGTTAAAATCAGAGCTGGCAATTCGTGTTGCAAAACGACACACGACACAAAATTAGCGTGTTTGGACTCACACATCTTGTAATCGTGTCGTGTTTGTGTGGGGCCTCCAAAACACGCACACAAGATTAATGAGTCATGTTGCGACACACATAACACATCCAACACGCAAGGGTATAATTGTAAATTAATCTGTGTCAAACGTGTTGGATGATGTCATGTCAAATGTGTTGGTTCTATCGTGCATTGGTGTGTTGAGTCGTGTTCATGTCAATACGGCCCATTTAGTTACTGACTTACCGTGTTAAACGTGTCATGTTGGGTTCGAGTTCAACCATTTTACGAGATTGTTAAACAAGACATATTCGTGTTTGATCATGCAACGCACAAACTTTCAGCACGACATATACGCACACAAATTGCTAGATCTACGTAACACGCGATCTGAAATGACCCACATGAACATGCACCTCTTGCAAGAGGTGCAAGGTCTCTTAAACCCGAACCCGAAATTTCTGACTCAAAATCAACTTAAGTTCTCAATGCTCAGAATGTAATTATGCAAATAGTAATGTTCTACTCTGTACCTGATGTTGAGATCCTGAGTGTATGAAGATGAGACTATGACAAAAGTTCCAATCCCAAAGATAAATGCTGATCTTGAAACATCTCTCCACATTACCAAATCAGCTGTGAATAAATCCAGAACAAGAAAATTATTGGGAAAATCAAGAGAAACTGAGGATCAAAACAAGACCCTCTAAAGAAATGGAAAATTCACCTAAACTCTGCAACTTGCTCTGGGTTTGTGGGAACTTCTTGGATTGATCTGAAACTGAAAACAAGAATTAAACCACAAAATTGGTCAAAATAATCCGATTCAAGAAACAAAACAACAATAACAACAATCAAGCCATTCCCCGAACAATGTCGGGTCAGCTACACCAAAACTCTTTGAAATCTTACGCTCACGTCTTTCCTCGCGAATTCAAGAAACAAAACAACAATAAACAAGCCATTCCCCTAACAATGTCGGGTCATCTACAACAAAACTCTTTGAAATCTTTTTTCTCGTATAATCTATCTATTCGGTTAGGTCAATTGCTATCACATTTTCCCTCACATATTCAAGAAACAAAACAAAACAAAACAACAATAAACAAGCCATTCCCCGAACAATGTCGGGTCAGCAACAACAAAACTCTTCTGCTCGTATTATCAATCTCTCCGGTTAGGTCGATTCCTAACCTGTCTTTCCTCACATATTCAAGAAACAAAACAAAACAAAACAACAAAAACAAGTCATTCCCCCGAACAATGTCGGGTCAACTACATCAAATTATCGAAACTCTTCGAAATCTTCTGCTCGTACAATCTATCTCTTCGGTCAGGTCAAGTGCTATCAATTCACCTCTTTCCTCGCACAATCAAGAAACAAAGAACAAAAAGGAAAATGAATGCAGCAAGAAAACAGGTAAATTACAAAATTACCCCTGGGTTTTGTGGGAGGATGGTTCTGGTAAATTGTGGACCGTCGGATCACAGGTGAAGGAGGAGGAGGAGCTCGTCTTTTCACAGTGGAAGCCATTGTTACTGGTTTTGTATTCAATTGTTGAATCTTCTTGATCTCTTCCACCACAACCTTCTCTGCCTCCTCCTCCTCAAGAACCACCTTCTGATTGGGCTTTTGTTCTGTCTCTTCCACATTCATTTCCTTTATGTGATCAATGCTCTTCTTCTCCACCTCAACCTCCTCCTCCTCCTCCTCCTCCATGGCTCCTTCAAATTCATCTCCTTCAACCTCAATGTCCTCTTCTTCATCATCACCAGATTCATCACCACCAACTTGTTCTTGAGTACTCCTCACATTATTATTGTTAGAACTTGAAATTGCCTTTTCTTGGCACAAACCAAACTCCATATCCTCCTCCACTTTCAGCTCCAGCTCAACACCAAAACCAACCTTGCTCTTCTCTAGCTCATCCACAACCTCAATCCTCTCCTCCTCCGGCTCCGGCTCCGGTTGCTTCAATTGAGCACTACACTCATTTTCAGTTCCATCACCTCCATCAGAAACCAAATTCTCTCCCCTGGACTCACCAGACGGTCTGAGACTAACCGAGTCAGATCTCAGCCTCCTCGTCCCTCGAACTGGGCTTCCAATTACACCGCCACCGCCATCAACAGAGCCACTGAGACTGAGACTCCTCTCAGATCTCAGCCTCCTCCTCCCCTGAATTGGGCTCTTCTCCGCATCAGACACCGACCCAGATCTCACCTTCGAAATCTGAACCGAACCCACCTCAGATTTCCATGTCCTCCTCTTCCCAACAACCCCAATTGGGCTCTTCCTCGCCGACGACCCACCAGGACTCGAACCCATTTCCGCATTATCGCCATTGACGACCTTGACTCCATCGAGCTTCATTGCAGACCCAGAAGCAACCACAGTGCTCGACCTCGTTCTTCTTCTTCCCAAATCCATAATTATACCACAAAATTGACGACGATTACGGAGACAAACAACTACAATGATGGGTGGGTCAGTGAAGCTTGAAGCTGAAGCAATGGCGGTTGGTTGGTTTGAGAACAGAGCAGATAAAGAAGAGAATTATTGGGATCGCTCTCTATATCTCTTTTAGCTCTCTCTCTCTGCAACAAAACAAATTAAGAAGCAGATTAATTAATTAATGGGTACTGTTAATTTTCGCTAAAGACGCTAAATTTTGGTGGGGTTGAGATGATTTGAATTAGTGTTGAATCGAATCAATTTTCTTTTGGGCATTTAATTAATGCGAAAAGATCTGTTCTTGGACTACTGTTTCCGAGGATTTGATTAAAAAAATATAGAAACGCAGAGACAATAATGAGTACTCGTCCATGAACCTCACTCACCATCACATGCAGATGAACAGTAGTATCTTCTTTCTTTTTCTACTAATTAATTGTCATGATTTGGAGGCTCATCTAAATCTAACATAACATTTATTTATTTATTTATGTATTTGTATAGGTGGGGTTGACATGTTAAATATAAATGATTATTAAGGACTTGAATTTGTCTTCATTGAACGTTAATTTCTTTTGTATTTTCTACTGTACTTATTTTCCGATACATTACACACTTTTTTAGGAAAAAATGCGGTGCACTACTTTATTAAACGAGTATCAACTTGGATACATGCTTACATTGCAATCTAACTACTCATGATTTAGATAAGTCCAACACTCGTATTGACGCCACAGATCAGTATTGCGGACGATATCCATCCCCCCAAACAAAACAACTCGGTCCTAACTAACTAAGTACCTTTCTCTCGGTAAATGGCTAAACAAGACACCTCCTGGGTTAGCGATCCATGAACCCGGCCCCAGAACCGGATCCACTCCAAACGGAACTACTCCCTACCCAGGGTTTCGAAACCCGAGCTTTTATCCAAAACTACACAAATCATCATAATCGACCTCCAATCTATGTCCGCCGCCTCTAGCGTCGAATCTTTCGGGAGGGCCTTAGTTACGATGTCGAGTATAGCACACACCACCGCCGTCACCGCCAATCTGGAAAAAACCCCAAGCGGGGGAGCCTTCGTGGCGGCTTCGAAAACGACACACACCATCACCGACACCGCCAATCCGGAAAAGCCCCAAACCCCTGCATGAAGAACACAACAGCCATAAACGCTCCCCGACTCTTCTTGTTGTCGAGCTCTACCTCCTCATCATGGCCTCCGTATGCCTCCTTACCGATCAAGAGCAACCCAAAACCAGTCGCTACCTCCTCCGACGCATGCCCTCTACCCTGCTCCCGTTCCTCCTCCCTTCCGCCACCCCTCCATACTTCATTCTCCATTGGAATAATCCACAACCGCAACCCTCCCTCTCCGTTTAGAAACCCAACTGCACCATTGCCTTAGCCACTGCCCGAGCCCCTCTCCCACCCCCAACCGGCTCTGCCACTCTTCCCAAAACACCCAAACCCTACCCACAATTCCCCCACACCCTCCTCCACCACCATCCCTGCCAAAAACCTCCGCCTACACGAACAACCCCCAAAAAGATCGAAGTAATTCCGCTACAACACCTTGTGAGACCGAGCCTCTAGCCACGTACCCCACCAAGATCACGACCGTCCCTACTAAGAGCCTCCGCTTGCACGAGTACCACCCAAAGGGACCGGAGCACGGCTATGAATCCTAGGAGCCGAAACCCTAGCCACCACACCAAAACCCTAGACTTCCCTAAACTTCCCTAGATCCTAACACTTTTTTTGATGACCGCTTGACAGTCAAGAATATATTTTATTTCAACTATACACGAGTATTGCAATAAATTATTATTTCTATTTTTAAATAATCATTAATTTTATGCTATTTAATCGTTTTAGTCATAGTCAAGAATATATTTTATTTGACTTTCATTTCATCTCACTTTTTTGCACGTGTTTAGGGCTTGTTCGATAACAGTGCTAAGCTTTTTTTTTCCGCCTCCTTTTGAGCATGCCACATTGGACAAAGATAACTTTCACATGAGTGACTTTGTCAAGAAATTTAGCCAAATTGGATCTTTATGCTTAAACCTTCTGCAGCTTCTTTCGTGAAGAAGGCAATGTCTTGCGTCTTGAATAAAAGGAGAGAGGCATATTTGTCTCCCGCATTTGCCTTTCTTTTGTTTCAAAATTTCATATATGTACCCCATCTTCTCACATCATACCACTTAACGAAAAAACTTATGGAAATTATCGACAATGATCATTTCGGGTCTATATTTGAAAGGTTATGAACTATTTTAGGTTAAAAAAATTTAAGTTTAAAGACCAAATTATGTCCATATACAGAAGTTAAAGGACCAAAATCAAGTTTTTACCTTTTTATAATGATATTTATGTCTTATGTTGTCATTATGTATGTGTTTATGCGAAGGCTCACCATAATGTTTTCTCTATGGACACTTTTTGGTGTTTGACCGTATTTGCTATATTTCGTCTACTGTTTTGACTTTGGTGTTTGTACTGTGCTACTCCACTCAAAAATAGTGTCTTATTTATTTATAGTAAATTAGTTATGCATGAATTCTCAATGATATTCTTAATAAAAATTAGTTAGAATCTCTCAATACATGATCAAGAAGATAAAATATTAAACATATCACACTAACTAGTTTCTCCTTAACATTTCTCAAAATAAAAAAAAAACACTCATTTTGAGACAGAGAATATCTTGCTATTGACAAAAGAAGATACATTTTCAAATTATTTTTACAACCATCCAAATATTTAAGGGAAATTACAGTTTATTACCCTCTTAGATACTATCATGTTACTACCCTCTTAGATTTTTTAACGATTCCGTTAGGAAGTCCGTCAGTTAAAAGTTAAAAGACCAAAACACCCCTCCTTTATTATTATTATTATTATTAAATAAAAAAAACCCAATTTATTTTCCTCCTCCCTCACTCCCCCTCTCTCTCCTCACGTCCTCCACCTCCAACCCCAAACCCTCAACCCTAACTCACTGTTTCCTCCTCAACCGGGACCACTTCTTGACGATGGTAGAAGGCGCGGCGAAGAAAGGAAGACCCCGACGACTGCACTGTGGCTTCCATGGCACGGCGGGAGCTCTAGAGACCTCCACCATCTTCAGACCGCCTATTTCGTCCAGATCCATGGACGAGCACAGATCCATCAACAGATATGTTCGTCTTCTCCGGCGTTAGATCTGGACTCCGATCGACCCACTCCATGCTCCTATTTTCCCTCCCACAGACGCCGACGCCGACGGTTCTCACGAATCTGCCTCCAACGTCGCCGTCGACCTGACTCAAAACCGCATTCAAATCCCTCTTCCCCGCCCCAATCAATAAATTTGCACTATTTTTGTTTTGGAGATTTGTTTCCTTATAAAACCATGAGTGAAGCCGCCCTTTGGTCCCCAACGCGACGTGTTTGGCGTTCTCGCCATTGCCGGAGAAGAGGAGAGAACCTCTGGTCACCGGCGGGTTCTCCGGGACGGCGTTGAAGTTTTCTGAGTCATCTTCCTCAATTTTGGGTTATGCTATTTTCAATGGTAGTGGCTTTTTCTGTGTGTAATTTTTAATTTTGTAATATGGGGATCAATTAATTGATTGTTAATTTGTTATCTTTAGATTTGTGTTCATAACTATTATTTGATTTGTAAATTTTCAGTTTTCGATAAAGATATTTGTAATAAATGCAGTTTTTGACGAAATTTTGGGAATTTTCGGCGAACTTATTCTTGACCCATTGTAGAAGAAGGGCAAAATCGGTATTTAAAAAATTATGCAAATCATGTGCATGAAACATGATGAGAGAGTCAAATTCCATTAAAATTAACTAACGAAATGGGCGAAAATAAAAAATGATAAGTTTAGAGTAGGAATGTGAAACGAAAAAAAGTTTAGGGTAGTAACATGATAAACATGTATCTAAAAGGATATTAACCTATAATTTCCCCTAAAATCAAAATACTATTTTAAAATAAGGGGTAATTACAGTAAACACCTCTGAAGTTTGGTTTGAAATTTTTAACACCCCTGAAGTTGTAAAAGGTCTTCCCGTCCGTCAAATGGAACGTTAGAAGGGGAAATGACGAAAATGCCCTCAAAATGAAAAAAGACAAAAAAATGAAATATAAACACCAACTATCCATCTTCTTCTTCTTCTTCTTCTTCTTCATCATTTCCTTCTTTTCTTTCTTCTTCTTTGTAACAGAGACACGAGAGGATAGAGGGTCTGTAAGGGTTTGGTGTTAGATTGAAGTTCGAAAGTCCAAAAACAAGAAGTTATTTTCTTTTTGAAGATCTGAGGAAGTAGCTAGGATGGTCATTCGTTGAGGAAGAAGAAGCGGTTGAAGAACTGAGGAAGGTTTTGAAGAAGCGAGGACTTAAGGGATATTGGTACGATTCAGGTTAGTTTACTTTAATTTCTGTTTCGTTTTTTGATTCTAGTGTTTTAGTTGCTTAAATGTGTGCCCTAAACTTAGGGTTTGTGCTTGTTTTGTGCGTACATTTGTACTGAAACTTATATGTTCCATTGTTGGTGAAGATGGATGAGGGTCAGAGGATCCCGGGTCAAACATATACAAAAAAGAAAAAACCACCTCCCAAACCCATTACATTTGAAGTCCATTACAGGGGGGGAGTTTGTTGAGGACCCTGAATTTGGGTATAAGGGTGGGGGAAATGAAGTTATTTCTAGACATAAACCCACTAACTTGTGATTGGGTGAGAGTTGAAACAATTATGGATGAATTTGAGGATGAACTTTGTAGGAAAGTGTATTGGAGAATTCCTGAAATTAGTTTCAAGAATGGTCTGGAAGAGTTATAACATTTGAGAGTGATTTGAAAGAGTTTTTTTTTTTTTGTGAACTCAGAATTATAATTCATTCCATTGTATGTGGTTGGACCTGAAAAATCATTGGCAGTGATGACTCCCCCTGGTAAATTGTTAGAAGTTAGAGAATGAGCAAATTTGGAAGGGATTGAGCGCATAGTGAAGAAAGAGAAGAAGCCGAAGGAGAATTTGTATTTTTGTACAAAGGATCAACTCGATGCAGTTAAGGATGCTTGTTATGACCCTCAAATTCCTGTTGAATTTACTAGAAAACTCCAGTTAGTAGAAGAATTGTCTTCGGGTGATAGTGAAGAAGAATTATGTGTTGATGGCATTGGAATGGAAGATGTTGGTAAAGATGGATTGCAATCTGAAGAAGAAGATGCAGAGGAAGGTGTAAAAGAAGATGCAGGGGAAGGTGAGAAAGAAGATGCTGAGCATGCTGAAAAAAAAGATGCATGGGAAGTTGGGCATGGTGAAAAAGAAGATGCAATTTAAGGTAAATAAGAAGAAACATTGCATGTTGAAGAAGATGAAATGGAAGTTGAAGAAGAAGATGCAATGCAAGGTGAAAAAGAAGATGCAATGCAAGCTGAAGAAGAAGATGCAGGGCATGCTGATGCAGATGAAACATGACATGTTGATGAAAGCCAAGAAGGGGACAATGAAGATGAGTTGTATGAGCCATCTGAAGATGAGAATGATGAAGACAATGGAGATGAGAATGAAGATGGCAATGAAGATGACAATGAGGAAGAGCAACAAGAGTTTGATTATCCAGATTGGATGGGCTATCAGAGACATGATACCGTAGCTGATGAAGATTTGCCAAATGCTTCTGCTGATGTGCAAACTGAGGATGGTATTCGTACTCGTAGCAAGGCAAAAGGAAAAGAGAAAATGCAACCTGAGGTTAATGAAGAGATGGATATTGTTGATAGTGGAGATGAAGTAAGTGGGATACATGATTGGGACAAGCAACCAGTGTATGATTCTGAAAGTGATGAAAGAGTTGTTCCAAGGGAAGACAAAGATAAGGTTTGGGACAACATTAATAACTTGAGAGACATAGAATTATGAGTGGGGTCTAGATTCAAAGATGTTACCATTTTCATAGGGGTGCTCAAACATTATGCAGCAAACAAAGAGTTTGACTACATGTTCACTAAAAATGAGAAGAGAAGGGTTGGTGTAGTTTGTAAAGAGAATGGTTGTAGTTTTAGGATTTGGTGTAGCCAAGTTTCAGCAACAAATGACATGCAAATCAAGACTTTCAGGGGTGAACATTCCTGCTAAAGAGCTAGTGTGAATACGAAGTTCACATCAAGTTGGATTGCTGCTAGGTATTTGTCTGACATTAAAGACAATCCTGACATCTCAATTGATCACTTCCAGCAGAAGATCCAAAGAGAGCTTAATGTTATGGTGCCAAGGCACACATCCTATCGTGCACTTAGACATGCGAAGAATATGATGCAAGGTACAATGTCTTTATTGACATATGTTTTAGTTATTTTTTATTTGCTTAGGTAGTTGTAATTGTTCCAGCATGCTCACATCATTTTGTATGTTTGTCATATGAGATGTTTCTACACAATATGCCCTTTTACATTCATATTCAGCAATGATTCAGCAAACTAATTCAGGGAGCAAAATGAAGTTGATGGTAGAGCATCACACTAGTGAAGGAGAAGATAGTCCAACCCCAAGATTCCTTAGGCTATACATAAGGTATGCTTGTCAAAAGGAAGGGTTCTGGGCGGGTTGTCGTCCATTTGTGAGGATAGATGGTTGCCATCTAAAAGGGTTTTTTGGAGGGCAAGTCCTAGCTGTAGTGGCATAGGATGGTAATGACCGGATGTATCCCTTAGCTATTGCAATTGTTGAGCAAGAGAACAAAGCAAGCTGGAAATGGTTTTTGGACCAGTTCTTCGATGACTATGGGTCACCTCAGGAAAAAGGATGGGTGTTTATGTCTGATAAATAGAAGGTATGTCACTTGTACTTGCTAATTTCAATTTCTATCTGTGTAAGTTATGACAATAACCACCCTTGCTCTTATTAAGTTATGACAATAAGCACCCCTGCTCTTATTAAGCTATGACAGTATGCACCCCTTCCACAGTATTCACTTATGACATTAAGCACCCCTGAATAGTTTCACTTATGACATTAACTTACCGTTTAGTATAATCTATGACAGGAAGTAACAATGCTTGCTTTTATCACTTTATTGGCAGGAACTTGTTGAATTGTTCAGGGATTGACTACCAGGTGTTGAACACCGTTATTGTATGAGGCATCTCTATGATAATTGCAAAAGTGAAGCACTAAAGAAACAAATGCAAGCATGTTAAAAGGCAACGACTGTCATGAGCTAGGAAAGGGAGATGGAGAAGCTTGCTGAGTTATCAAAGGAAGCACATGATTGGTTGTGTCAAAGGCCTGGAAAAACATGGGGTAAGACTTTCTTCACTA
>JAYMTK010001787.1:0-15430 GCA_036897405.1 Pelargonium myrrhifolium | reverse complement strand
TAATTATCTTTATCAACTAATTTGAAATTGAAATATATATATATATATATATAATTAATTAAAAAAACAAAATAAATAAAAAATATAGGAAAGACACACATGTCAAGCATAGAGAGCGCCACATGTCGCTCAAAACATGTGTGTCTTCCCTTTTATATATATATATTAGATTCCTGACTCTCCTAGTCAACTCCCCTCGTAGTAATTCCTAACAATTAATTATGACGATTTGCCTCGACCTCGACAGAGACCCAATGTCTCCAATTTAAACATGACACGTGGCAACAATAAATTTTCAATCAAATTAAGTATGGGGTGGGAATGAGACGACTATAGCCTACTTTATCTCAAACTCTGAGCGATAAAAAGATCTCCAACCAAGCAGCAAGGAGGGAAAAAAGAAACCCGCCACGTTGTCTTTCCTACCGACGACAATCCCAACACCACATTAAATGGGATTTCAAGGCAGCCCTTGCGTAAATTTATCTTGAATCTTTAATAGTATTTTTAGGGTAAGAGTAGTCACTATACAAATAAACTAATAATCTAAATTATCTTTTCTATTTTATGTTATTAATTTTGAGTTTG
Source organism: Pelargonium myrrhifolium (assembly GCA_036897405.1). Classification (NCBI taxonomy): domain Eukaryota; kingdom Viridiplantae; phylum Streptophyta; class Magnoliopsida; order Geraniales; family Geraniaceae; genus Pelargonium; species Pelargonium myrrhifolium. Next base: position 14,842 of record JAYMTK010001787.1, on the reverse strand, counting down.
TGGGTTTCCGGTTGGTGCTTTGTATTTATGGTGAGTTTTTCTCGAGTACTGGTTGTTTTGATAGTGCGGTCTGCACTAATACGTAATACACGGTTGTGAATTGTCATTTCCCAAAAAGTCAGACCATATGGTGATCGTTGAGACGGCGTGGAGAATTTTATTTCGATATTGTATTTCTTTTGTCTTTTCAACAAAAAAAAAGTTATTAATTTTGAGAAAATAAAAAATTATAGAAACAAGTGGCAATAATAAATCATTTATTTCTCAAAGTCCTAATAATTTAATGCAAAAAAAAATAAAAAAAATCAGTATATTAACAAAGTACACTGAACGTCACCTGAACAACTCATGTGTAAATAATATTCTCAAACAGTACATTTCTAATTTTCCCCAAAAATAAAAATCAAAACTTTAATTCTTTATTAAATTTTGCCATTACCAGAGGAAGGAGAAAGAAGCCAAAAAAGCATCATCTGCGAATTGGGTTTTAGATTTCACGAAGGAAAGTGAGAGAGAAGAGAAGACCCATAACTTGGTAGGTAAGTTTTGTACCAATCTCCTTTTCTTCTCCTTCGTCTTCCCTTTTTTTGCCTGAGATTTTACAGATTCGATTTTGATTTGTTTGGATTTCTGATCACCAGGGCTTTTCCGATCTTCCTTTCCTGGAATTGGGTTTCCGTCAAAACTCTGATTTTCCCGGAAAAATCTTCTATCTGTAGATCTAATTTTGAGCTTCTGGGTCGTTTCCTATATTGCATGCATGGGGTAAGTGTTTTTGTGTCTCAATTTTAGATTCAGTAAATTTCTGGGCATTTTATATTGTTGATAGCTTGTTCATCTGTTTGGTCTCTGGGAAAGTGAGGGAAAGAGGGTGAGTTTTTGGATATTGGGTTTTGTTTTGTTGGAAAATTTATGTGAAAAGCATGAAAAGACGATAGGTAGTTGGTGTGAATTTGGGAAAACATATTGAGAGGAACATTTTTAATTGACATTAAGGTTGTGACTCTGGCTTGTGAATTGTCGATTTTGGATGATAATGGTGCTGGGGATGCTCGGGAATGATTGCTTTTCGTGACAATGAGCAAGGGATCTGTTTGTTTGTTTGATGAATAATTTGTAGTGGAAGCTTATCGTTATGGATTTTATAGGAATTAGAATTTGAAATGATATGTTTTTACCGTAAGCAATGTGTGTTTGATACTTGTACTGTGTCGCCTATTGTTGCTTTGCTTGTATTGATATGTTGTAGGGAACGTTAAGAAACTTAGTGTAACTTGAGGCAATGGTTTTTGTAGCGGAATTGAGAGTCGTATTTAGGGGAATGGTTTTTGTAGCGTAGCATTAGGATGATTTGATTGTTATTTCATGTAGATGTTTAACAGATCACAGATTTTGAAATCCTAAAACGTTTGGTTCACTTACGTCTAATCTATAGCTTCATTTGAATTTTGATGTCTCGGTTTGATAATATAACGCTTGGTATGTTGTATTCATATTGGATAGTCAATCAAAGTTGAAACTCAGGAAGTTTACTATCAAGATTACCTTTCCGTTCTCTTTATGTGTGTGCATGCACGTGTTTGAGAAAGTTGAAATCGTAGATGTTAGCTTGTCTATTGCGGTTCATATCAAAAGTTATGTGATTAAATGTGATTTGTAACAGAGCAGTGGTTGTCTTGGAGGCCTTAATAAGCAGGCTTTGACACCCTTGGTGGATAAGTCGTCAAGAGGACGAAGAAACCATGGTGCACCATTGAAGAAACCTAGCATATCGGAGGATCTCTGGACCACCAGCACGTGCGACATGGACAACAGTGCAGCTCAATCACAGGGAAGCATTTCGTCTATCAGCACGTCAAACCAAACTCTGGATACGACTGGCAGCGCTAGCACCCCGGGTGAATTTGTTAACCACGGCAAGTTCTAATCATTCCTCTTCTTGTTTTTTTGTTGTCTATTTGGAATAAAGCTCACAATTCGATTGAATAGACCTAACACGAACCAAACTCACTAGAGATGTGGGTTGCCTGACCTGATTCACATATCTGCGCAACAAACCCGGCCCAAAAATTGGTCCGGCCTATTTTGTACGACCTGAACCTGCAAAAATACGGGTTGGATTTCGGGTGCCCGGGGATTCAGATCCAAATTGCCAACTCTAATTCGGTTGCTACATCTCGAAGTGTTTGTACTTAGTAGTATGCTTGAAGTGTGCAGTTTCTTATGTACAAGTTATCTTACATGTGAAAGTTCTGTTTTTAGGCCTTCTTCTCTGGAATCAAACGAGGCAGCGTTGGATAGGAAATAAAAAATTTGCAAAGCCGGCGCAACTAGCTCGGGAACCTAAATTAGGGTGAGTTTATTTGTTCTCTAGATTATTTAAGCTATTGATACTCTTATATTAACACCGTGGAATACATACTTTCATTTTATTGTTTTAGCTGAACCCTCTCGTTGGGTTTGGTCTTCGTGGGGAGAGCTTGGATCGGTTGAGCTTAGCATATAACTAGTTTTTATTTTTATTAGGCATATAACTAGTTTTATACTTTTATTAGTTAAGCAAATGGATAACTTTTGTGACCGAACTGTGAATTATATGGATATTCATAAAAGTCAACACCGTGATTGATAATGCTCTAGATTGATATTTCTTTTCCAGCCAATGTCGTTTTCCACCCAAAAAATCCCATCCTTTTATGTTCTTGGAGTTTTCTAATATGTTTGACAATTGACTTAATAATTGAGGCAACAAGCCCATCCCTTTAAGTAGAAAGTCAAAGGGCGAGAAAGAAATGCTAGTGTTCATTCATGTACGGTACATGGTATCCAATCCTTAATAGAAATGTTTATGAATACACTTTAGTGTTTGAAACGGGTTTGGGTTTTCGGATCAATACTCATTATTCAGCTTACGTCATTGGAATATAATTCAGTAACAAAGTTAGAGTAAAAAACAAGGACGATGCAAAGGGCAATCTCGTGCACAAGGTTTCCATTATTGTTGATTCTGAGAAATTCACGTACACCGCCTTTCCTCGCTTTTGCAAAGTTATGAGAAGGGTCACTTGGCAAACAACATTTACCGTTGCGCCAAGGCTCACCTCAACGAGAGAGATTCATGAATTTATCCAAATTCGCGCTAGGATTTGTGATGATTGATAAAAACTATTGGGGGTTGTGTGTAGGAGTAGTTCAAATTTCATATGTATGTACTTATTTTTGTGATTACATGCATATCTTTTGTTAAATTAGATCAGCCGTCTTGGAGACTAATAATAAGTTGTGTAGTGCACATTTTCGGTCATGACCCTTTTAGCGGATACATATTTGGTTCCTAACTTATCAACAATGCTCTAAATTCTAATGATGTTCCGTTTAGTCTTAGGGTCGTGTGGAAGTCCGTAGTTACTTTTATTGATCATTACGCATTTCTCTCTTGCCAGCACTCACTGTCTCTGCATGCTTAAACAATTCTGGCTTTGCAGTTGGAATGCTACATACGAAAGCTTATTAGGAAGCAACAAACCGTTTCCCCAACCTATCCCTCTTTCCGTAAGTCTCTCTACCTCAATATGCACGGTTCCTTTTCCTCCCAAAATACATGTATCCTCTCTCATTGTTTGTTAATTTCAAATGTTATATCAGGAAATGGTCGATTTTCTAGTGGACGTATGGGAACAGGAAGGGTTATACGATTGAAGAGGCGGTGCTCGGGAGATAATTTGGAAGGTTGGTTTTGGTATTGAAAAACTCGTCTTCGAATCGGTTTGTACCATTTAAATTTCTTCCATAGAGAAATGGTGATGAAGCCAAGGAGGGCTTGTGTATCATCAACTGTAACATTATATGCTTTTGCATGGCCTCACTGGGTTTTTTTCACCTTACAAGCTTTGTTATGTAGACATGTTGTAATTTTCATTGAAAACTAGTTTTGGAAGGTTTTGCAAAATTTCTAGGCCTTCCTAAGATAATGTCTTTTTTTTCTCTTCCTCGAAACCTCAAATTTTTTTTTTTTTGATCAGTTGAGCAACACAACATGGTAGCTCTTCCCTATTAACCCCAAAATCCCACCCCATGCTGCTTGTAAGGAGTCTCGAATTTGAGACCTCAGAGGGAATCCAAAGTGCGCTTGGCCCACACGCCTTTGGTCAAAACCTCAATTTGCCATTTTACACAAAAGTTAGGATTGATATGACTTTTTAACTCATTTATGCTCGTGAAAACAAAGTGCAAGGCATTTATTTGGATATAAATAATACTCTTTCCATTTGAAAATGAAAATAAAAGATGAGTTGGTTAATGTAGTATTTTTATTTTTGTATCATCATCTTATGTTATAACAAATTTAGAAGACAGTAACTAACTTATTATTTATTTATTTATTTTTTATAAAAATTTAGTTTATTACAAAAGTATTGTTGACAATTCATGCATAATTAATTTTCTAAAATAGAAATATGACATGCGCGTAGCATTGAAATTTATCCCTGCCAGAGAGTCAAATCCCACTTCTTAATCAACACTTAACCTTTACGATTTTTAACACAAGTTGAATCATCTATTACTTTATTTCATTTACCTCATTATGTACGGATAAAAATGTAATATTTTTATTCAATTTTAAATAAATTTTTACTTTTAAATAACAATTACATTAATATAAGGAGAGAACGATCCTCATTTTTCATAGCAATCCCGAAAAATATTCAAAGAGCATCAAGGGAAGGCCAATACCACTCCATATCTATCACCAAATTTCATTTGGAATGACAATTGTATCCCTTACAACAAGCGAACCCTCGTATGGAGAGTAAAAATGCCTTTGTAGATAGAATTGTGTGTCTTGTCCGCCTTGAGAGTCTCTTCGTTTGCCACCACCACTCCAGCTACCGCCATGACTCTAGTCACCGTAATAGCTTGAGCGGAGGCGTTTCGCCCTTACCCTACTGAAGATGTCCTGGATCTCATTTTCACTGCGTTTCTAGAATATCGTCTCCATCTTTAAAATTTTAAAATATTTTTGAAAGAAAAAATAAAATTAGAAAATAAATCATATATAAATATCATAAAATCTTTGGAATTTTTTTTAAACAAATATTTCCTAGTAATGGAACTCTTGGCTTTTGAGTACAAAGGCGAGTACGCCCTTTGAATTTTTAGTGTTGCAGATGTGGGTCCAAAATATACTTTATGAATAGATAATACTCCGTACTTAATTTCCGTTTTCAGCTCCTAGGTATCCCTTTACGGGTATTTTTTCAAGATTGTTTATGCTTGCATTAGAATACCCCACAGGGCAATTGCATACGATTCAATAAAATAAAAGGGGTTCTTTTAAAACTTAGGATACAGTTTTCCCGAGCTTTTACTTTTCTTTTCAGTCTTGCTTGCAAGGGAAAGACCTAGGGTGGTGCTTTTGGTATTTTGTAATTTATATGAGAAGCGAGTTTTTTTGCGGGTCTTTTAAAATCTGATATCAAGAGTTTTAACTTTATTTATATACAATTGCTCTGCAAGATCTATGAAACTCTTAAGGGATATAAGGAACTTCATTGTTTATTTACAAACTTTTTAGCTCGATTTTTTAATATTAATATAACAAAGCAAGAGGGTGATATGTAAATTCGTTATACTGTTGTTATGTCTTAAGCAAAAGTCCGCTTGTTCTGTCGGTTTTTCAAAAGTTAAAGAATTATAAGTTAAAGAATTATAAAAAATCTAAAATTGGACGTTAAAACCCTATAAAAAGCACTTGAGGTACATAAAAGCATGTTAAACGAAAGAATTTCTAGTCATCCAAAATTGTAGAGTTTAACAACATTAAAACGGTAAAAACGTCGGACTTGTACTTTAGGTATATTCATTTGCTAATACTAAAACAATTACAAATTAAAGCACTTCGCATTATAAGCTCGTCATCTTGGTAATCCCTAATGTGGTATAAATCCTCCTTTGTATATCTGTCCAAAGATATCGTTTACTTCGCGTTATAGGATCATAACTAATGCCCTGTTTCAAAAGGAATTGGGCGATTTCAGAATAACCACCAAGGCAAGCACAATGTAGTGCGTTTTGGCCCGAGACTTCCTTGCCTAAGACTTATCCGCTAAGAAGTACCCTCGGAGACATGCGATCATGCACGGCACATGTGTGAAGGAGATCGGTCGAAATCTCTAGACTCAATAACTGTTCGGTCTGAATTTAGAACAACGCCCATATCTATATAAAAATTATCTGAGATGAGACGAAGAAAATGTTCCGTTTCTAAGACTTGAGACCTGTCTTACCGATCTGAATGAGGAGATCAGATATAATGAACAGAGATTAAAAGAATAATAATAATAAATCTTTAGCTTAATGTTACAAAATGCGAAGAACTTCCAAACATATATATAAACTCCACCATCACGAATAAATGGTTTAGATTGTAACACTTGATACTCTAATCAACAATAAAGATCAAATACTGCCGGTTCGGGTTGGTTCGGTCCGGTCCGGTCCGGTCCAGATTTTAAAACATGGCACTATCTCGAAAACTCTTCACATTTGTAGACAATACCATATGTTTGAGAAAGCCCAAGAAGAATCAAGAAAATGACATTTCTTTTTATTTTTATTTTTCACTTTTTCTCTTTTTCACTTCCTAGAACCTCTCAGAACCTTCCTTGATTCCTCCAAAACCTCCTTAAATTCTTGCTCTCCCAACACTCAAAACCCAATTAACAACACAAAACAACAAATCAAGAAACCAAAAAAAAAAAAAAAAAAAAAAATTTTTTAAGAATAAAAAAAGGGCTCTGGCTCGTTTTTTGGCTCCAAAAAATCTGAACCAAAAGCTCCTCTCTTCTTCTTTGGTTGGTGAGAGAGCTTTTGGTTCTAAATTGTTTGCTACTTCATTTTCAGCTTCTGCTCCAGACAAGGTTGTTTCCGACCAGAAACAACATAGTACTCATGAAGGTACTAAGGAAGTTTCTGTGTCCGAAAGTGGCAAGAAGTTCAAGTTGTTTCCGAAGAGGAAAGGGAGGAATTGGAAGGGTCTCTCGTTTTGGAAGAACAAGGATAGTGATCGTCACCTTCCTACCCCTTATGGTATGTTCTCTTTTCATCGCTTTTTCGATAGAGCTGACAATTCGGGTTTCGTTTGAAAATATTTAACCTGAATCCAAACAAAATAGTGTACTCACCGCAAGAAATTAGATTTCAGGAGACGCCTAAACATTAGCCGTCTCTAAATGACACTATAGATGACAATCTATTGGGTCGTCGCTTATGTGACAATATGAGAGTTCAATCGACATTTTAGATAAATTTTATTCTAAAATTGAATTTAACCTGCTATAGTGTAAGTTATTATAAGAGACCGACTTTTTTCGTCTCTCAAAGTATAGCATAGGAGACGGTTTTCTCATCCGTTAACTAAAATGGATTATAGGCGACGAAGTGACGATTTATTGTAATTATAGGAGATGGATTTTGACACAATAGATCGATTTTGACTGTCTCTTAAAAGTTGATTTCTTGTAGTCATGTGTTGCACGTTTGGATATTGGGTTTTGATTTTTTGCATAAAATGTGTGACTTCATGCATGTACTTGATAATTCGGGTTTATGTTTAAAAGGGTCGGACATGTGGTAGTTGGATCATTTTTGGTCAACCCTAACATGCCTCACCTTTTATTGGGACAATTTAAGGTCGACAAAATGCTGCAAAATAAGTACACATTAGTTTTTTTTTTCTTTCCCGACTCACATTGTTGGGTTTAGTTCAAGCAGACTTGTAAGTTTGAAGAATTCATATGTTTAAATTGTCAGCTCTAAGTTAGTTTAGTACGTATTTTTTTTATAAATAAACTAATATTCAACCATCCTTATTTTTTCTTTAGAACTCTTTCCACCGGCTCTAGGGAATGCACTTCTTCAAGCGACGGAGAACATAAACAAGCTCTTTGAGAACATAAACCTAATCCCGATCCCTTCCCAACTTATGGGAAGAGTCAAAGAGCAAGACGATTGCTACAAGCTCCGGTTCGATCTCCCGGGGCTTGCCAAGGATGACGTCAAGATCACCGTCTCTGACGGTGTCTTGACGATCAAAGGGGAACACAGAGAAGAAGAGGAAGAGGAGTCTGACGACGAGTATTGGTCCGCAAAAAGATACGGATACTATAACACAAGCATGATGCTTCCTGACGACGCTATAGTTGATGAGATTAAAGCTGAGCTCAAAGATGGCGTGTTGAATATTATTGTCCCAAGAAATGAGAAAATGAAGAAAGATGTGAAAGAGGTTAAAATTGAGTGATTGTGTGTGATAGATTGTAATTTAAGAAGAGGAAGAGTGTGTTTCTTGTGCAAGTTTATATGATAATAAAATGTTGAGTTGAAATAAAAAAATTGATGGTGTACCATTTTTGGTTTGGTTTAATATCGGGAGGTGTTTTAAGTGGACACATAAACTAGCAGTTAGTGTCAAACAGTTAAACCATATTTTTTTTTATAAGACAAGCGGTATTTTTTTTATTGGAAACCCGAAGGCTAAAAGTACAATAAAAATAACGAAACCACCCAAACTAACATAATCAAGCCAAACAATTGGCCGGGGAGGAACACCACAAATCAAAACTAACGAACTCCGAGCTTGCTGGGAATTCATCTTTGAACAAGGAAAATAGAAAACTCCTTATCTTAAAAATTGTTTCTCGAATGGTCTCCCGAGAGGACTGATAGAGCAACTTATTCCTTGACAACCAAATGTGCCAAAAAAACAACCGGACGAATCGCGGACTAAACCCGACGCTCCTACAGCTTCCCGCCGAATCGTAACGAAGCCTACTAAATCAGTATGTCCGAGCTACCGAACCGAAACACATGCAGCACTCAAACCCCACCATATCAGAATTTTTTTTTACAAATTAAAATTTTCACATCTCTTTATAAGTGATTTAAGCCGAGACCGAACCTGAAAAACTCTTTTAACTTACTATCAAATCAAAACAATATGTGTGATTTGAGAATAGATTAGAACTGCTGGAAATAAAAGAAATAATTTGAAGATAAAGATACGATCATTTTTTGTTAGAAAAAATAAATATTATACAACTGAAAACAAAAAAAAAATGATATAAAGAATTTTATATTTATTTAAAAATTGAAAAAAGAACCGATCACGGTGGGACTCGAACCCACAATCTCCCGCTCCGGAGGCGAGCGCCTTATCCATTAGGCCACGCGATCACCTTGCTTTCTTTTGACAAATAAACTTATATATATATATGTATACTTGGATTGATTCCACTCAACCATAGAGATTTTTTTTTATACAGATAGATGCCGAAATTCTATTTTGCTATGGCTTAGTACCCACAAGTCAAGTAGATTATTTACATACCTAACTGTGGGCTAGTGTTTAAGGGAGAGACTTCGTCTCTGCCCTATAGCCTAGGGATTTTGGCGCCGTACCGTACTAAAGTTGTCTCCTACACCCCCACCGCTAAGAATGTGTTGAGTGGTAATCGATCCTAAAACCTTCTCCCACTCACATAATCGGTTTAACCAACTCCGCCACACCTGATGGTTATTAAACCATAGAGATTTACAATCTCATAACTCCACCATCTAACAACGCGAGCATCGAATCATGCCAAAATAATAAAAAAAATGTTTTCGTCGAATATTATTCTAACGTTTCTAATGTATTTAACCATTTAGTGGAACAGTATGTGACTGATAATGTGTTGCATAATAAAAAAGATTTAGTATTACCCAGTTCGAATAGTCAAGTATAATCATAACTATTGCGAGTAAATCAAATGTCAACGATATTAGCTAGTACAGGAAGATGAATGCTTGGTGGAGGATGCAGATAAAATAGAGGACCAGGACCAACACTTTGTACTCGAAGAAATCATATGATGAACACAACAATTTCTTCGTGAAGAGTGAGGGAAAGAAAGAGATTGAAAGAATCATTCTACAATGACATACTTGTAGATTATACATTTGATTAGAGAAGATAGTTCAAATTTCAAGTTGAATTTCTTCGAGTTCGGTTTGAAAACCCTTAATCTGACTTGCGAAAAACGTGGTTATGAATTTTGGGCCGCCTGTAAATTTGTGGGTGAGAGTAGCTAGGGTTGCCGACCACCCGACATTTTTACACAACAAATTGGACACCAAATTTACAAATTTGCATAATGAATTTGGGTGCCCACAAATTTGAAAACAAAATTTTCCAACTAAATTAATTAATTGCCCTTTTAAGTTTTAACAAACATCATAACCTTATCATACACACATTGCAACTACCAAAGCACACCAAAAATACTAAAAAGAAGTGCTCTTGCCACTTGCCAATACACATTGACCTTAGTGTTTGTATCCATAGGTTGTTGATTTATGGTGTAGTTTTAGGCCTTTTGAGGTTGCTATGGTCAATTAAAACCAGCTAATCAAGAAAAGGATTAGCCAATAGTTACTCAAGTCTTTGTGAGTCTCTCAAAACCAAGAAAAAGTCAGTGCAACAATTTCCCAAAAAGACCAAAAAGAATACTCCACATATCCACATAAACCCATATTCAAATAGTAGAGAGAGAGAGAGAGGATTGTTATGGTCTTGGTATGGTGTGATTGGAGATCAAGCAATGGAAGATCAGAGAAATGTTCCTTGTAAAGCCAACAACCCTTAATCTTGTCCCCAAAACCCACCAACATGGTCTTCTCTTTCTCACTAAACCCTAATCACCAAGTCTCTTTAAAAGACCCATTGGTTCTTCAAGCTTTTCTTGGTTACACTCACATGGCTCCATCATCATCAACAAAAGTTGCTGTGGTCACTGTGATCTTCACCTTTTTCATCTCACTTCTACTCACCAACTCAGGTAAATCATGAAACCAATGCCAAAGCCATTTTTTGTTTTGTTTTCGATCCTATGTCACCGCTTTTATAGTAAGAATTGAAACCAACGACCTGATAATTGTTCTGTTAAAGTCACATGAAATTCCATGATGTTTTGCCTTCGTTGTTTTCTCAAGGACTTGTAAAAATTGAAATGCACAACCCGATGTTTGTTTGGTTATGATTTTGTTATGTTTTCAATCCTATGAGAATTAAAACCATGCAATGACTTGATAATTGTTTTGTTAAAGTCACGTGAAAATCCATGATGTTTTGCTTTTGTTGTTTTCTCAAGCACCTATAAGAATTGAAATGGACAACCTCATGTTTGTTTGGTTATATTTTTGTTCTGTTTTAAAATCGCTCTTGTAAGAATTGAAATCAATGACCTAATAATTGTTCTGTTAAAGTCACATGAAAATCCATGTTGTTTTGCTTTTGTTGTTTTCTCGAGCATTTACAAGAATTGAAATGAACAACCCGATGTTTGTTTGGTTATGTTTTTGTTCTGTTTTTTTCAATCCTATGTCATCGCTCTTATGAGAATTAAAACCAACGACCTGATAATTGTTCTGTTAAAGTCACGTGAAAATCCATGTTGTTTTGTTTTTGTTTCTCAAGCACTTGTGAGAATTGAAACCAACTACCTGATGTTTGTTCAATTATGTTTTTGTTTTCTTTTTAAGACTATATCACCGTTCTTATAAGAATTGAAACCAACGACCTGATGATTATTCTGTTAAAGTCACGTGAAAATTCATGATGTTTTGTTTCTGCTGTTTTCTTAATCGCTTATAAAAATTAAAACAAATGACCTGATATTAATTTGTTTGGTTATAAGGTCACTAAAAACTCATTATGTTTTTGTTTTTTTTTTTTTTCTAAAGCATTTACAAGAATTGAAACTAATGAACTCATCATAGTGTCTATGAAACTCACATGAAAGTCCATGTTTTTTTTGGTTTTGCTCTCAATTTATTTTGTGTTACTTGATTTTTTGTAGTGTATGCAAGGAACTCATCATAGTGTCTATGAAACTCACATGAAAATCCATGTTTTTTTTTTTTTTTTTTGGTTTTGCTCTCAATTTATTTTGGGTTGTTTGATTTTTTTGTAGTGTATGCAAGGAAGAGTGAGATGGGTTTGGAGCAACACAAGTTGGTGGGTTCAAGGCCACCAAGGTGTGTGAACAAGTGCTTGACTTGCAAGCCATGCAAGGCTACTTTGGTCATTCCATCTCATCACCAACATAGTTACAAGAGTTTTATCAGAGCTTCCATTTATTATAAACAAGAAGATGAAAACTATTATCTTCTCTCTTGGAAATGTAGATGTGGTGATAAGATCTTTGAACCATAGATATATATTGAAAATATAGCGTGTTAATGTAATGGAGAAGATGGGTCATGATCATCATGGCCATATTTATTGCTATTATGTCTCTTAATTAATATTCATTAATTGTGTATCATATATTAATTTGAATCATTTCATATTCATCTTACTTATTAACAACATGTTATAATGACTCTTTTAGGGATGTGAACAAGCTGCTCGAGCTCAATTAACTAATTTAACTAATTTTGATTATACATAGAAATCTCTTTTAAGTTAAAGCGAACATGTCCTAACTCAATGTCTCCAATCTTGGTGGCTACCATTACTCATAAAATGACCTTGAAAACCCTAACTCTACATACATGAGTAGTAAATGCAATAAGACAAGTACTAGATGTCATGTCCCAACTTATATCTAGTGATGATAAATCTTGTTTTTGTATACAAAAACATTTTAAGGTATAGGCCGCGGTTCAAAACTGCAGAGTAAAGGCCCATAACCGCGGCCCATACCTTTAACCGCGTTTCTCTAACCGCGGTATCCCAGGGCGCGGCTAAATGTATGGACCGCGGTTTTGAACCCTTATTCTACAGTTTTGATAACCGCGGTTTTTGGGCCCTTTTTTCTGCAGTTTACAACTGCAGAGCCCAATAAGATCTGCCTTTCAAACCCGTGGCTAAAGTTTAATTTATATTTAAATTCAAAATTAGATTTTTATTTTCAATTTTTCAATATATATATATTTAATAGTGTCCTGCAACCAACAATACATCTAACCGTTGACAAGATCTAACAAAAAAATTACAATAAAACCAAATATATATTAACGGAATCCATTACATGTACCCAAATCATTCAAGATTCAATAAAACGTCATATTGTATGTGAAAATAATACACTTTTGTCAAAAACAAACACTACTACATCTTATAACCAAAAATATTTCCTTTGTCCTTGCTAGCACAATCTTCTACCACCAACGAAAACATAAATGAAGTCCTTGGTTACTACTACCTCCTACAACGAAAAACAAACATTATACTTTGTATTAGAAGTTAAGAAAACTTGGAGAGAGTAACATTACTATAAAACATCATCGTGTATGTGAAAAAACAAACAATATACTTTGCATTAAAAGTTAAGATACAAACCATTAAACAAAAAATAAACATATATAACTTAGCATTAGAAGTTAAGAAAACTCCGGAGAATAACTTAATTAAAGAAAATGCAACTTCTTTAGCTAGCATTCACCTGTATAATGATACGCAATCTATATACTTCATAACTTCATGCATGACAAGATCTTTGTCCATTATGCACAAGATCTCCCGCAAAAATTTAGAACAAATTATATTATGTCTTCCAAGAAATCTTAAGAACTTGATTTGGGGTTTGTGTTTTGTATGGGTTTAATGAACTGTTAAGGGTTTAATTGTATTGTATGGGAACATGTTCTTATGAAAGGAGAAGAAGATACTAACGGCTTCTCTGAAATTGCGTAGCTTTCAAATAGTTATGCCCATACAATGGAAATGCTTTACTCCAATAATAATGGCTGCCATCAAAATAAACCAAACCATAAGAGATTCAATGTTGGTAAACACATCCCTTAACAGTTTCCTTCTCACCAGAAGATATAGGTCAAGAAAAAAATGAATACTAATTATCAAAAAATTGAATGCTAGATATTAGGAAGCACTTAAACTCGGCAGCACTAGATAAAAACATAATGATTGACTATGTGGAGTGTACCGAAAAAGTGTGAAGGAATACAAACCTTTGATTTTGCAGAAAGAAAATTGCTCTTGATCAAAGCAACAGGATCTGTGGGTATCTGACAAAGAAAAAAAAGTTACCATAAGTTTAATGTGAAAGTGAGACACAGACAACAACTGCGTATGGAAGTAACATGCAAATTTCTTAAATTGGAATTTGATCTCGTTGCAACAATACTCAATAAAATTATTGTAATTAGTATATAAACCCTATAGAAATGAAATTTAAAAAAACAGCAACAGTCACTGACCTGCTTCTCTATTAGAGACAAAGGCATATACAAAAATACTCGGGACAGTCGTGGTGCTCGCTTCCATTCTGACCAAGTGGAAACTTATAGTGTGTCCTTGGCTACCAAACTTTGATCTAACTCCAATTTCTAAATAAAAAATCAGAAATCGACCATTTGTTTCTCGAGGAAATTCGAGAGAAACAGATAAACTAGTTCGTACCGCAAGAGAGGAGCAAATGAGGACTGAGCACAACTTGTTTTCCTTTATCTGTTTCATTTCCAGTCCGTCTTGAAGGCGGAGCAGAAGAGGTTGGAGAAGGCCAATGTCAGCATGCAAAACGCTCCAACCAGCGGCAAACAGCATCGTATGAAGGAGGAGGAGACGATTGAAGAAGCAACTCTTCTGACTGTTGAGGACATTTTGAGAGGTGGAGGTGAAATGGTGCTGGATCAGGAGGAGGAGCAGAGAGAGGATCGCCGGTTGGATCTCAGACGTAGACAATAGAGAGTGGTAAACCATAAAATAAAGGATAAAACACCCAAATGGTCACTGTACTATAAAAAATGGACCGTTTTGGTAACCGAACTTTAAAATGGA
>JAYMTK010001786.1:0-15434 GCA_036897405.1 Pelargonium myrrhifolium | reverse complement strand
AAGCCGCTGGTGCGAGATTAGAGCCAGATGGGGAGGTACGGTTTGTTTTCTTTTCTGGTTTTCCTCTATGTCTGCATGGCTGGGTCGTCTGACTTAGGGTTGGGGGGTTTGAGTTTACAGGAGGATGAGGAGGGGTTGGGAATTGAGGTGTCGGGGTTGAGTGATGGAAATGGGGGTGAGGGGGCTAAGAAATGAAGTCTGGTGGTGAGATTTATGTCCCCGACGGACGTGAACCTTAAGCAACTGCAGGCTAAGTTGGCTTTCCATTGGAAACCATTGAAGGGGTTCCGGGCGGAGGAGGTGGTGGACGAGAGATTGGGTTTGGGGGAGCAGAGATTCTTGTTCGAGTTTTTTCACGGACGGGATATTAGGAAGGTGTTTAGGGGGCGTGGTCGTTTAATTACAATACGCTGTCGTGTAAGGTAGATATTTTTGAACTAGAGTTTGGGTTCAGATTCTAGGGTTATCGGTAAGGTTTGCGTCGGTTATGGTTTGTGAGGGTATTGGGAGGCACCTCGAGCGATTTGTGGAGTGGGATGCTAGGTTCTCGACGAACTACAATCGGGTCAAGGTATGCCTGGATGTCCGTAAGCCCATTAAACGCAAGATGAAAATTAATGTTGTGGGAAGGGAACGGTATTGGGTTGATTTCAGGTACGAGAAGATACCCCACTTCTACTATATTTGCGGGATAATGGGGCATGACGAACCAAAATGCAAGGTCCTTTATGCCAGGGGCGTTATCAGTGAGGAACGGGCTTATGGCTCATATCTGAGAGCACCGGTAGGAAGCCAGACCGCGGCCAAGACTAACAAGTGGATTAGGCCGGAGGGCTGGAAGTCGTCTGTGTTGCAGGTGGGGAGCGTGGACAAGATGCTGGTGGACCCGAGAGCATTGGACGTCTCAGATGCTATGACAAACACCATCTTTTCGGCAAAGAGGAGGAGGCCCGTGGGGGAAGAATAAGGGCCCGGCAGCTGTGCAGCAAGAGGCGGAAGAGTCAAGGCGGCCAAAAAACGGGGTGGAAGTGGCCAAGGTGGGGCTTGGGAAGCTTCCGGTGTGAGGAGGTTCGGCCCGGAGGGGAGGATGCAGGACGCTTTTATTTTTGCTATTAGTTTTAGTTGTTTCAGTTTAATTTGGGTTGTACTCTTTATTTTGGACTTGGTTTTTGGTTTGTTGGTTTTTATTGGGCCGAGCCGAGTGAGGCATGGTGCTCGTGTGGTTGGTTTTTGTGACTCCGAGCTTCCATGTTAGGGTTGAAGTATGATCTTTGGAGGATAAAAATTACTCGCGTCCAATGGAGATTGGAGGAGGGATGTATTTCATCCTTGCTCTCTGGACCAGAATATAGAGGTATTATGTGTGTCATGCTTGTACCTTTATATCTGCGGATAACACATTTCAATAACTAATACAATTATTCTGTTGGGGGTCAAAAAAAATAACTGCGAGAATTGTTTATATATAAATGAGAAGTTGGTTTACAAGCACACACGTCACGACTATGTACAAATTTCAAAATCTAAGTGGAGAAACTGTGATTGCATCAAATAAAAAATGATTAAAGACACGCCCAACATCTTTTAAATTGGTACATCTGCAATGGACAACACCAATTTCGTTTCTTTTACTGGTTACATCAAACCAAAAATGATGTGTGTTTCTACACAGCAAAACGGCATCGTAGACAGGGGGGAAAGAATAGTCTATTTTTGCTCAACTTCTCTGAGGTTTTCACTGTGTTACAAAAGAGCCTATAATCTGCAAAACTATATCCCTATTCTTTTTATACACCTTTAACTTATATACACAGCAATGCAGCTAGCTTTGTTTCATTGTCATGCCCAAGAAATCAGATTTACAATGTTGTTGCTTCTGCTATGTCCCAACTCACAAGCCAGTCTCATGGGCCCAAAAGGCATCGGGATCCGGACAGAACAAAGAAATATCTTCAACTTCTAAATTTGCTATGTGCCAATCAACAAAACGAGCTTGAATTGACTTGAATAGTAGAAGGATGGTTGGCAAAAGCCACCACTTGTCGTCCTCACTGCAACCAGATACACATTTGAGAGTCAGATGTTGTCAGAGTAACGATCTTAATTTACACGAAGCTCTATATACTTTTATACTCCCTCCATCCCAAAATGAGTGTTCTCCTTTCCATTTTGAGAATAATTAAAAAGAAGTTGGTTAGTGTTGTACAATTACTTTTCAATCCCCATGAGTATGTGTTCTAACAAACTCAAGGGATACTAACTAACTTATTATAGGGATGATATTGAAAATTTATGTTATAACTAACTTCCTTTAAAGGAAAGAGGACACTCATTTAGGGACGAAGGGAGTAGTTGATAATACACTCAAATCTATGAGAATTTGTGTATTCTGTGTGTGCACGCAGAGAATTCAATGAGTAACTTTTGTTGTATACTAAAATGGTTAGTCGAGAAGTTTAAGACCACCTTCTAATGTTCCATGCATTTCCTTTGTCAGGCTGGAAAGAGGAAAATCCGTAATGAAAAATGCCACACGTGAAAGCCACTGCCTGCAGATGCCAAATAATCAAAGGACATTAGGGATGATAATAGACATATTGCAAATCACAAAAGTCTTGTAGACATCAAAAACAACACAAAAGTTGCATACATTTGATTTTCAAATCTACAAATAGTATATTAATAAGGTGATTTTCAAATCTACAGATACTGGTCCTATGCAATAAGCATTGTGAGGTTGGAGGATCGGAAATTTCTTCTATGGGTTCTTCTTTTGTGTTACCAAAAGCATAACAAGATCTAGAATGCGTAGTTCAATGGCAGAGCCCGAAATATCTCTCAATAAATACCTGAGAGCTCTATGTTTAACTATAGCAGTCGTATAATAACTTACAATATTAGATAGAGATGTAGCATTCCACAGCGCATATACACGAGCAAGTGAAGCTCTTCTGGGTTCTTTGCTGAATAAGGCATTCAACCCAGCTGGGAAGGGAGAGAGCAGGGATAGAGGAAGAATAAGCAAGAACGCGAGAAATACTCCTAAAGAAATCCAATAGAATTGAAGCAATGTAAGAAGAGTAACAGAAAGATCTGCCAAAAGCATGATAGTGATCAGCAGTTGCAACGTATCCTGTAAAACAGAAGTATTAGATGACATATTAAATCAGAATATTCAGCCTTTTAATAGAATGTGTCTGATCATGATATACCTGACGACCCACTGGCCTGGTATTGTGCAGTAATAGTGTAAGTGGATAGAGAAAATCCCTTCTATAATCCAAAGATCTCAGGGTAGCATCATTTATAAGACCTCCATTAATTCCTCCAGTTACTCTTTTACGAGCTAATGCATGACTTGTATATACACAATTCTGCTGCATTTGTCGAAAACTTTGTTTTTTACCTGTAGCATTTTTCCTGAAACATTGGAAGATAACTGGATGATGATTAAGAAGACACACACACAACAATATAAAAAGGAATAAAGAATGGTTGTCAAATTCTGTAGAGTGCTAGAAAAAAGTATGAATATCTCTAGTCAAAAGTTAATGATCATCATTAATCAGGAACACATCATCACCAAAGTTAGGGTTGCAAAAATCAGCCCCGAGTCATCCAGTCAATCAGTGTCGTGAAAGTCTGTAACTTGTAAAGCTGATGATCTAGGGCAGTGTCAAGCAGAAGGCAAAAATATCCACTCTTCATCAGAAACATATCACCAAAACAAAGGTAATATTGAAAGTTGAAACTAAGGGGGCGTTCGTTTAAGAAACTTTAATTGAACTCTTAAGAATCTAGGACATGATGGGTATTAAAATTTATAATTATTCCGTTCGTTTAACTTTTTGAGGACATGTTTGTAATTAAAAAATATTCTCTTTCCTAAGATTAGTTAAATAAATCTAAAATCTTAGGAATTGAAATAACACCACAACCATGGTATTTCAATGCCTGCAAAATTTGAATTATTGAAATGATGGGCATTGGTGGACCCCACAATTGAGGGTTTAAAATTGAATTTTCAAATGTAAGGAAAGTAAGTTGTAACTATTTTAATTAAGTTAAAAAAATAAATTATACGAACGCCACCTAATTAAAGCCTATTTTAATTAAGTGACGAGTGTGTTCGCCTTGCACCTACTTATATGCCTACGATCTACCTTATACTCTCCTGATTATGAACTCAACGCACACCTGCCTCACACTCATCACAACTCCCTACCTGGATGATACAAACTCCACATGTTTAGTACCAGGTATCTATGATAAGCTATCAGAACCTCACCATCTATGCTTTAGTTCCCCAAGTCCACGTGGTAATACCGGATCGAATCTAATACTATTTGTCCTTTCCCAAACACACACCCATCTACAGCACCCTTACTTTCTACATGTGGAGTGTGTGCAAGACAAGGATAAAGAAGCTTTCTACACTGGTCTTGACTGGTTACAAGAACTACAAGTATAGAGAATTAGTCCACCGGCCCTGACATGTACAGTTATTATTGCATAGGGTTTACAAGAACTACAAAATATACTATAGCAGTCTGGCTCAAGCAATAACTCTGGTAAAATCAAACAAAATTACCTCAGACATTCATCACTACTTCCGTCCATAAAATCAGGTCGGTGCTCGGTGAGGAGCGAATAATCACCAACTGCTACCACAATACCTAGCTGATAGTAACCAGAAGAAGTTGCTTGAAACCATCCCAGCTCAATTTTGACCCCATGGAACTCAAGCTGGGGGTTCCCATGACTACTTATCCAATCAATGACAGGAACTAGTGCAGAACGGATGGATCCATGCCTCACGGTCCTCAACTGAGCATTCAGACCAGCCACTAACCGATTCCAAACAGTTGCAGGGACATGCTGGCAATAACCATCGTTCTTTATGTCACATGTCAATACTAAAACAAGAAAACCAAATCAACTAAGAAAGACAATAGACCACGAACATACCTGGCCAACAAGGCTGGTCAATAATGAATCACTGTGGAGATTATAAGGTGACATATAGCTTCCATCTCCTCCGAAAACTATACACATAGGGAACCTCTTCTGTATAATTGAGACCATGTCTATACGCTTCTCATCACCCCCAAGGAAAAAATCAATATATGCAACCATCAAGTCTGGTGATGCTCCAACCTATTTTCATGATCACATTCAGTACTAAAGAAGATAAAATATACATTATGCAAAGCTGAAAGAAAGCATTGTCCTTGAAAGAACTTTATGATATAACTATTTTAATTAAGACTGTCTATGCATCTGTTAAATGTTCCAGGAAAAGGAATAGTGTCACTGTCACTCTGTAAGCATCTCACAGAAGAAAGCAAGTCTGATAAGATTGATGCAGATGCTTAATATTAAAAATGAATTCATCTTGTTTGGCAGACAGCAAAAAACATGTAAAACAAAAGTCAGAAATGAGAGTCCTCTTGAAAGAGGTAAAAACTGAGAGTAAGTACCAAAAGTAAGGTCAGCTAAGGAAGAATTTTACGAAGTGATAACTATAAAGAAAAGGGATCTAAAAGAGTTATCAAATAATTTCAAACCTTCATTCCTTTGTACAAAGCTCGAGATCTACAAGAGCGAAGACATGAATGATCATATTCTGACTTCACGTACTCTTGAAGGAGATGAATTTTATTTCTCCTTCGCCATTGTTTCCACGACCAGGCACAAGGATATGCAAGTACTGAAAGTATGCTGTGCACTGACCCTTCCCACCAATCATATGCAGCAACAGAATTGATTTCATCAATAAATCTGTTATAAGCATCTTCATATCTGCACATTGAAAATGATTGGATGTGGTAAACTATATTGCAAAGATAAGAAGCTAAACAATTATTGGGAAAAAGCAATGTCGAAGAAAAAAATAGTTTTCACCTAGAAAATGCAACTTGTACCAGATACAGATTACTCTAAACTTTAAAGATAGCAATATCTCATAAACACCCAATTGTGACATCATTAAATGCCTACTAAGTTTTACTGTTTTCTTACACAATCTCAATAATTGCATTTGGCGGAGTATAAGGAAGATGCCACGGTTCTCTAAAAGTATTGGGACCCATAAAGTACAATCTGTGAGCATGGCTTTGAGTTTCTTCAGCTCTGGTTCCCCGTACCTGAGTTCAAAATAAATATAGCTCACACAATATCATAAAATGCTTGCATCTGCATGAAGTAAAAAAAAACACTGTAAACAGCATAGTTGAAATAAAGTAATGTTCGATATCAATAATACCTCTGACAGGGAAAGGAGATACGGAAAATGATTATGACTCTGGTGTTCAATCGAACTGGTACTATGGTATGAAGAACCCGGACCGACCAATTTGAATCTCAAAGTACTTAACAATAGAGCTAGAAGCACCAAAATGCATGACAAAAGCAGTGAGAATGGCCAGGGCCCTCCAAATATGTACATAAGTTCCTCAAGAGGTGTATAGCAATTTGGCATCCTATACTTGTCAGAAATGCATTTATATGGACATGATGGCTGACCAACTCCACCTGCAGTGAGAGTGAACCGTGTGACTTATTGTTTATGAAAACAAGGGAAGAGATATGAACTTCTATGTGAACGTCAACGCACAGTCACAAAAACTACAGTGAGAGTGAACCTTATAACTTAATGTTTATGAAAACAAGGAACGAGATATGAACTTCTATGTGAAAGTCAATGCAAAGTCATCAAAAGTACCTCGCACATATATGAATTTTGCTCGATTTGGAAGGAGCTCAAGAGGACAAGGGATACAAAGATGTTCATCAGACCCCTCATCAACTTTAAAGGTGCCAACAGGACATTCCTATAAATAGATTGCACAGAGTGTTGTAAGCAGAAGTTCTTTAACCAAAAACATTATAGATATAATCTTGTAAGAATTGGCTAAGTATCAAACTGAGACATTGTAAGGAAACAAACGCAACTTACCTTGCAAAATGTACCATAGAGGCCCTTGGGGCACTTCTTTCCAGTAATTGTGCCTCCTTCACCAAAGAAACCACCATTATCCCCAGCGCCTCCACTGAAATTATAAGGAAAAGTTATAATTCAGGTTCACTGATTAGAACGCAAATCATATAACCCAAAGAAGCTTAGATGTATGGTAAGCAATAAAAAGATTATGCATCAAGACGGGAAATAACTATTTAAGAAAAACACTGCTCCAGACATTTTTCAGTTGAATGTGATGTAGACAACCAAACTAACTTCGATCTTCTAATCCCGTCCATTTTGGCATGTAGTGCATAGGCTTAATTGAGAAAGCATCAATTCCAAAATAAGGTATGCATTCCTGAATCCAAGCATTTTTTATCTTGTTTGCAATATCGATATGATTTAGTGGAAAACAAGAACATGGTCCATATATTATCTACAATAAACCCACCATTAAGTACTGAGGATCCACCACGCTATTGCAGCTTATTTGGACTGAGAACTTCTAAACAATTCCAAAAGTGCCATGATAATATAACCTCAATTCGTTGCCTAATTTCATTAGGATGAACATTGTTATCATTCTTCTGATACAAAAGAGCCTTAATCCATATATGACCAATGAATCGTGTTAAAAACATATTTCGCTAAGCATAAGAGTAAAAATTTCCGAGAGGTTCATGAGAACAGATCTATTCCCTACTATTCATATATGAGGAATTCAAAATAAGTGTCTTAATAATAAACCGTACCTACTGTTAATGGCACCATTTATAGTTGCAATTGGAACATATTCATTTCCAATATCTATCTTAGACCAGTGAAAATGAACTCTTCCACCACCACCACCACCACCACCAAGAGGGCCACCATTGCCTCCAACAGCAGATAAAGATGAGCTCTCTACAAGTCTAAGCTCTTGAAGGAAAAGAAGGATTGTCCCACCAGAAGCTCCGCCAAGTCCACCAATCAAAGAATCATTGAAATTTCTTGCAGCCTTGCTGAAGCTCTGTCCATCAGCTCTCAAAGATCCAGAAATATCAAGCCTTAAAAGTGGCCATTGGATGGATCCAATCACTAGTAAATATGAAACACAACTGGTAAATATTAAATATTCGCCGAGTAAAATTTGAAACTCTAAAGTAACACGTAAACTATATATCAACTTAGAGTTTTTTAATGACACGACATAAGATATAAATCGTGGTGCTCATAAACTATATACATGATAAAACAAAGAAGAAAACCCTCAGAACAAAGATGGCGGACTAGGAACAAAGAAAAATAATGGTAAGTTAAGATGCAGACTGACAGAAACATTCAGTGAACAAGCAGTTATTGTTTTTTCTAATGGTCAATAAGAGTTTGAAGGGTCTATGTATTTACTCCCCTTTTGGTTTTAGTTTGGGAACACTAAAGACTGTGCAACTAAATGTTCATTGTTTGAAATAAAAGGAAAATCATATACTCCTTCCGTCACATAATGGGTGTCCACTCTCTCTAAAAAGATCGTCTCACTTTTCTTTTTGGTTAGTTAGTTATGCATATTTACCTGCAATATCCCTAAGATAGCTTTTTTAGAACCCCTTGGGTTTGTTACAACTTATCCTTAACTTTTACAAAAATTGGAAAGTGAACACTCATTTTGGGACGGAGTGAGTAATAAAATTTATGCAATATACTAAAGTACTTACCGATCATTCCACCTCCGACCACATGCCCATATGACTGATTGGGGCCCTCAGTTCCACTTCCTAACTCACAGGGAAGATCAGCACTACCATATTTAATACCACCATGGCTCACTTTCCCATTAAAATATCCTGAACCTCCTCTTCCCCCATGTCCAGCTCCACTACCAGCTCCATTTGAATAGTTTCCCTTTCCCGTACCTGCACTGCAACCTGGAAAGACATTACTGTGAAATAAGAAGCTTGAACATACAGTAAATACTGTCTCTGAAGAAAATGGGTTGATTAGCAAGGTGAGCAAAGATAAATAAGAAGAGACAGAAGGAAAATGAAACAGACAACTACACAAAGCAACTTTTGGATTCTTTGTACTACCTAATTCTGAAGCACTAATCAAGCCATCAGTATCGACAATGACCGTTCTTGCCCTGTGGATGTGAATTATACTTCCCTTGATAAGGCCATTGACAAGCAGGTCCTCAACTCGGCAGATCTAAGAAAGATCAAAAGAAGCCATTAAGTTTAAATAATTCCTTGGTAATGGATTGATATATTTTTGACTGGCTACTCGGCAAACCATTTCGAATAAGTAACGGAAAAACAGTAAAACTAAACCTGTTGGGATAAAAAACTATTAATTAATCCATAAATATATGGAGACAAGGTAGATATAATTTCAATCACAACAAATACATAAAGCCAGAGAGAAAAAACCCTCTCTAAGAGCATCTAGCAAATCTCAGCTACTTCAAAACCATATAACTAGAAATTATAACACAATGGTTTATATTAAGTAATATGTTTTTCACCGTACAATACCTCAAACTGTTTGTTAATTATTCATCAATGTGCACCTGGCAGCTCAAACAGCAAAAGGATGGAATAAAAAACAAACATGCAATGCAATTATTTAAGGTCAAGCATAAATGTCACATTGAATGGTGCAAGAAACGCTAATGAGGTTGGGCATGCTATCTAGGAATGATTTAAACAATTATTTCAAGAAGGTGTGGTCGATTGCAGCAAAAGCTGGCAATCTATGCATAGTTACTTTTCACCTGAGAAAGTGCTCTGATATTTCTCAAATAAAGCTATTCAGGAAACCCCCCCAAAGGTATACATAAATCATCCCAAAAGGCAACTAATTCAATCCAGATACTTCAAATTTAGCTCTGACTCTTACCTGAAGTGAAAAGGACAATGTATAATTAACATGACAGTCATCGGGTGGAGTTATCAAATCCATTGGACATGATGAACTATTGCAAAGAGCTTTTGTTACCCTGGAAGAGTTCAAATCCGAAGATTATAAACAAACAAAAGATAGGAAATGCTTTGAAACTGTGAACACAACAATCTTGAAAATGCAAGAAAATGAATCAGCTCATACTCACACACTTCTACTAACGTCATCATCCAAGGGAGCCTGGAGTAAAGAACCTGGCCCAACCTGTCATATGCATGAAGTTGCAAAATAGGTAAACTCAAATGCAACCCAGGAAATACAAAAGAATGAATATAGAAAGTAGAAGAAAACAAAATTGTTTCGTGAACAGCAACATTTTGATCATTGATAAGAAAAAATCCCCACAACCATTCCACGGTCTAAAGACTCTAAACATATTTTGTAATATGTATGCTCATGTTCATTAAGAGAGCATAAAGTAAACATATTATACTGAACTATCTCTCAGAAACTCCAGTGCTCACTAATAATAATACCATAGATACACCAAAAACGGGCCCTATTCTTCGTGGTATTGGACCATTGGTATCCCTAAAAAACTGCCAAGCTAACCATAAATGAATTAATTTAACGTGCAGAAAAGAAAAGTACATAAAACTGAACCTCAGAAAATATATTGGCTTACAGTTATATTATAAAAGAGAGACAAGGAAAGTCGTTGCCCTTTGATTGCATCACCATGACCAGTCAATTGCAGAAGTCCCTGGCCATATAGACCTAAGTTTGCATTTGAACTAATGACAGAGTTTTCCTGCAACAGACAAAATTAGTCTCAATATTCTCACCGAGCACTGGATGTAGGCAAACAGACAATGAATATAATCAAATCTAGTGAAGCTTGCACCACATACCCTTAGAACGACTAGATTCCGGACTTCAAGGATCGAAGTTGTAACAATAGGTTTTCCACCACCATCAACTTGAACTTTGGAGTTCCACATCAATAATATTTTAACAGCAACTCTAAGAGCACCAAAAACCTTCACCACAAAAGGGGATGATTTAAACCATCAATAGGAATAGAGACGCATCCCTTTGTGGAGCATCAAGGGTTGAAATAAATATACGGTGCCTAGCAGAAGAAAGTCCTCAGGATGCCCAAGAGGAGAGGAAATAAAATCAAGAAAACAAACAAGAATGATATGATTGTCTCTTGGATGCTATTCTAAAGACCTCCCTTTTAATCAGATTGATATCAAGTCAATACCTCTTGGACAAAAATAGAAAACACCCCATGCATATAGTTTGACTAAGATGCCTCAAATCACAATTACTTGTGCTTTGATACAAGAATCTACGAGTTGTATTTCATTAACAGTGGCTAGAAAATGAAAAGCCATACAATATTTCAAGAAGTGATGCTACCTTAATGATTGAATCACTCATCAATAATTCCTCTGCAACAAGCTCAAATTCTGAGATTGGATACTCAGACAATCCAAAGACAATGCTTCCTCCACGATATATGCTAATTTGGCCTCTCACCTTGCAAAATCATATGGCAAAGAGTAGCTTCAGAGTGAGACCACACAGATTAGATGAAAAACACTTGTGCATAAAAGATTATATATAACATAAGGCTATGCACACATTTTTTAACTTCATATAAAGAATTGTCATCGAACTGAAATGATGAGCAATAAAGAAATACAAATATACAAATGGAATATCACTGCCTAGCCACTCTTTGAATCCTACAAATAGCAAATGCTTTTGGGAACAGCAGTGGCGTATACGAGAAATCTCCATACTGGAAAACTTTTTCAAGGTATACAGGGGAACACGAAACTAAAAATTAGTCATATCCAAGAAAAATAGAATGCAAACCTGAACTCTGCTCCACAGAAGAGGAACCAACACTCTGGCATTATTCTCCACAATAACATTTGACCAAAGTGGGGTAGTAGGAAAAACAAGTAAGGGGGTTTCTGTCTCCGTACTAACATTGTCATTGCCCACTCTTAAACTTAATAGATCTGCATTGAAATATGTACCAGCTGCTCCAGAATTCTCAGGACAGCCAATACTCTGCCCACCTGCCACAAGAAAGCATTAATATGTAGCCTTGACAAAAAATGTGAAAACATCAACCTTCCTTCAATTAAACTTCACAAAATAACATTAAGTGCATTTCTTGGTAACAGAAATTACATGAGATTACAATAAATGATTTAAAAGTATAACCTGAGGTACAAGAACTAGATATATTTTGAAGAATAAATAGGTAAAACTGGATATTGTCAAGCCTAGTATGAGTGCATGCACACAAGCGAAGTTTCTATGTTTTCATTTCTCTTTCCTAAACGATGGCAATAAGAGTTTGTTGTAAGAATTTGAATGATTAATTAAATGCTTAAAAGAAAATCAAGTCAGCAGGCAGACTTATGAAATAGGACTGCTGAATCATTGAAAAACTGTGCAGCTTAATAGAGACGTGTTTTTGGATCCTCTGAATGAATTAAATATCTGCATTATTAACTTCTAATTTCCTTATGTAACCATTCGGACCTAAAATGATGAAACTGTTAAGATGAACGATTTAGAAGTTGATCAATCATTGCTTCTACTACCAGATACAAAGTGATCAATACAAACCATGCACAGTAACTTTTACGTCTTCCTGTATGCTGTAACATTTCAGTGATATTCTCCCACCACCTCCTCCGCCCCATCCATTCCCTCCTGCAGCACTTATGGTACCGTATCCCTTCCTAAAAAAATATGACACAAGATAAATGAAAAACAAAAAAATATGGTTTACAAACAAACTTTACAACAAATGAATGGGTATAGGAAGAGAGAGAAATTCATGCAAATAAAAAAATTGTCTAATCGTTTATCTTTTGCAACTTTGTAAGGGAATGCAAAAGTAAAGCACAATCGATACAAAATCTAAACTGTCCTCTATGCTCAGAGGACTCAGAAAGATGTGAGGCTTTAGCTTTCACTGCTCGAAACTAAATTCTTTCAAGTTCCCAAATACATAATGTAGTTACATGAATCTCGAAAAAGAATTCCCATATTTGAATTCAAATCCCAAGGCTTCAGATATGACCAATGTCAATAAATTCTCAAGCCCCCTCCCTTAGCCACAAAAAGTTTCGATTTGTCGGATTTGTCGGATTCGGAAAGTGGAAAACAGAAGATATATTTCATGAATATGGTAATGGATTAAACTTTCAATGAAGCAATAGATAAATAACCTTGTTAATGAATAATTGATTTTTTTAGTAAGTGCATAGAAAACCACATACATCATTACATTCCAAAAGTAATGGCTTTCTGTTACTAACTTGGATTACCTACATTTTTGGGGCTTTGTTTACAATTTAGTTGCTGCTTTGACATTTCATATGTGGCCACAGAACAATCATTTTTACTAATTTTTCATATTTTCATTTTGGAGGCATCAATATAAAAATTACCCGAATGAAAGAAAGTATAATCATGAGAATAATCAGATTGCGTCTACTCACAGCTTTACAGCAATTATAAAGATACTTCCACCGGATCCTCCTCCTCCTTTTGGTCCTCCATTCCCACCTTCCGCAGTTACAGATCCTTCTAAATACAGAGTGTCCTTCACTACAAGCTTGATGCGACCTCCACCATTGCCTCCGAATTTATTATCAGCAGATGTTCCACCACCCTTACTCCCATAACTCCAAGGCTCAGACAAACTAAACCAAGCATAAACATCACCACCCCAATAACTAGTCTTGTTATCTTTTACACAGGAAGCACCTCGGCCACCATGTCCTCCGCCATCTCCATCATAGCTCATAGGAGTACCGGTAGTGTGAGAAGGTGGTGATCCGCCTAAGGAAGTGGTATTTATAGAAGAACTACGCTCCATAGTCAGATTGGCAGCGGCAAATACAACAGAACCGGCAACTATAGTCGCATATTGGCTCACTTTAACATTGCCAGACAAATTAAAGGTAATGGCGCAGCCTTCTATGAGACACACAATGGAAACATGGGGTAGTATCTCTAAGTTTCCCGTACCATATACAGAAAGATCAGAACTCAAATACAAGTTTGAGTTTAGCAAGCAGGTGGTATTAAATGACCCAACACCTTCCAGATCTTCGCAAGATACAGAACCATTCAATGGGGACGAATAAATGGATCTAACATAGGTAGAGGGAATGCTTCCATGACCATCCTTATGAACCAACCCAGTGCCACGGAAGAAGTTAACTACTTCTGTGCCCCCACTGCCTACAAACTGCCCTGAAGTAAGAGAAAGAGTTGCAATGCAGAGATTCCACCACAGAATGCAGCATGAACGGAGTGGATGCATCACTGCTCGCAGTAACTAATTCACAAGTTCTTTAATGTACATGTATAAATAATGGGAAATCTTGAATTCCAACTCAGCTTCAAAAGGTATAGTCATCAAATTGTAGAAAGAAATAAGGAGTTTAATTCAGTTCTTCTTATACCCTCCAGCATTCACCCTGATATTCACAAACAATAGCAGTTTGTCAACACAACCGCTTGGTTCAACCTACCACTAAAATTGCAAATTAGTTGTTAAAACAAACATGAACAACAAAATGAAGATTCCACTAAACAGACAAATTAACGAACAAAAAATAGGTAAAAAAAAAAACTGAAAATCCGGACGGTAACGAGCAAAATTGACAAAAGCACCACACGTGATTTGTACCAAACACCATTCAACAACTCAAAACGCCTTTTCGCAATTAAATGAAATTTAAATAACAAAAAACATCAATAAACAAAGTGGAAAAAAGCACCACTCCAGAAAACCGAAAACAAGCAAATGCAACGAAGCGATCTATCATTTCTATAGCCAATTCCGCGTTTCCAACAAGAAAATCGAACATAAGAACATCAATTCAAACCAAACCACGAAGATTAGAATTCAACTGCCAAAATTGAGTTCCACAATCCACAGTCAGAAGCCAGAGACGTTACCGTGTGGCAGAGAGAGTGAAGATCAGAGAAGTGAAGTAACCTCCGCCGCCGCCGCCGCCGCCGCCGCCGCCGTGACGCGCCGTTGCTTTCTCTTTCCGGCAGATTTCAGCACAAAATTGCTCAGTCAGCTCTCAAGCAGAGTGCGAAGCCAAACCTTTTTTTTCTTCTCTTTTTTTTCTACTTTTGGATGCGTTGGTTTATGTATTTTATTTTTTAATGTTTTGCTTGCGCTCCAGAAGTGGAAGAGTAAGGGAAGCGACGCTCGTAGAGTCCAAGCTCCGCTTGCTTAGCTGGATTTTTGAGAGCAACCTACGTGTTTAGGATCTCAATTTTTTTCTTCTCTTATTTACCCTCCCTTTTTGCCATTAATTTCGAAAATGGCCTGCTGTTATGGATAATTTTAAATTTTAAAATATCTTTTTATCTTTCCCCAATTGTTGGGAAATAAAATCTTGCAGTATTTTTTTCTCAAATAAAAAAAAAAAAACTTGCAAATTTTCTTTCCATTTTCCAAAGAGTAATGCTATATGTCCCAAAAATTGTACAACATAACTTGTACAAAATGATGTGTCAATAAATGGAGCAT
>JAYMTK010001785.1:0-15436 GCA_036897405.1 Pelargonium myrrhifolium | reverse complement strand
TACTTGTGGGTTTTGGGATCTTGTGGGTATTCCTTGCCGGCATGCTGTTTCAGCTATCGCGAACAAAGGTGAGGAAGCAGGTCGTTATATTTCACCGTTCTACACAGTGAAGGTATATAAGAAGTGCTATGAGGGAATTATAAACCCCATGTCCAGCCATGAAGAATGGGTCAAAACTGGTCTACCACCTCTACGGCCTCCAATTAACAAGGCAAGAGCATTGCCAACAACCACAACGAGAAAATTGACTGTAGGACATGAAGTTGAAAAACAAAGGACAAGCATGCAGTCGGAAATGTGTTCAAACTGTAGGGAATTAGGCCACACATACAACAACTGCCTGAAGCCTTTGGCCTATGACTTGAACATAATACTGAGGTCGTCAAGTTCGAATAAGTACCAAACATATTACAAAAAGTTTGAACCACATTGTGAGGTAAATGTTGAAGCGGGGATTGAGGATGATCAAAAATTGGAAGGGGACAATGATGTGGATGAAGGATTTAATGTGCACGGTGACTGTGATGTGCAAGTGGAGCATATTGTGGAAGCTGCAGACGAAGAACAACCACATTCACATGCGTCTAAGCAAACTGGAAAGAGGAAGAAGGAGGACAATAAAACAACCAAATTGACATCCACTAAGGATAAGAGACAGAAGAGGGCCACAATTCAAAGCGGGGTAAGAAATTGTTGGATTAAATATACCGCACATTCTGCTCCTATTGAAAAAAAATTCAATTATTGTCAACTGTTTATGTCAATATATTCCTTTATATGTATTGTCAGGGTCCAAGTCATTCGCATGGAGGCGTTGATTGTGATATATGCCCACCAGATGTTGAAACTGATGAACGATTGCGAGTTCCTTTTAAGGTATGCCTCAAGCTTATGCAGAAACTAAAACCTTATATACTTATTGCCAGACTTTCTGACTAATTTTTAATTTTTTCCCCTCTTATATTCAGCATCAAAAAATTGCACAAGTTATAAGAACTGGATCAACTTGTGGGCGGACATCAAAAGTCAAGCATAGCGAGGTACGTAATAATAAATGTATATAATACATTTTTTCCAATCTATTAACTACTGGAGCCTACATTTTATTACTAGCTAAGTGACATTATTTCTTATACATACAAGGGCCTTCGACCAACACCACCAATGCATAATGATCAGGTTGTTGCACCAATATCAACTCCCACTTTGGATAAACATAGTGAACAATATGGAGTCTACTTCCTGAGGGAGGATTATCGACCTAAGCTCTCTCGCATGAGCCATGATGCAGATACACCTCCAAACACCATCAACAACATTGGTATAGGTACACAAAGGGACAGTCAAACAGGAGGAAGGGTATTACGATCAATGAAAACTAGACAACAAGCCCACAATTCACCACATCCAAGCGAGACTTCAAGCCAACCAACAATTCGACCCACAAACCCCACCTGTCTTATGCCAACAGTATTCATGTCTGATGATAATAGGCCTGCCGCTGAGGATTCAATTCGAGGCTTCACAAATCGGTCTGTTGATGATGTCCTCCACGAGATTCAAACAAGGTTCTTGAAATGTTGGGGTGACTGCTTCATTGGCATCCAGAAGAAACATTAGATTACTTGATTGAACTGATATTATTTTGTTAACACTATCTTAATTGTAACACTAGCGAACTATTTGGTGGATATTCTAATTCGGGCACATAGTTCTGTTTTCTGTACAACACTACTTTCAACTAAGCATTTTAAACTACAATTTTAGGTCCAGTCTTGATAACCTGTATAAACATTAGCATTTACACTGCTAATGTTTATATAAATCAAACACTACTTGTTGGGGTCAATTAACACTATCTTGTTTTGTTTTTTGTAATGTCTGAGTCTGTATATCCAACAGTTTGATGCCTTGTGTACTTTTAAAGACGGTCCATGTCCAATTTTTTTCATTCAGGCTGTCACAAATGTCGCTCATGGACAACACTGGTTGTTAACGGACACGGCGTGGAGCTTGTGTTGCAACCCATGTCCGGACTCGAGCCATCAACATGCAGGAACTTTGACTTTCATGGTTCAGACTCTAGGCCAGACACGAGGTGCCCACACCCGTGTCAATACCCGTGTCACTACTCCCTCGCACTCACTCCCTATACTTATAGACGGGTTCTGCCACGGGGTCTTCTATCCGTGTCATTACCCGTGTCTGGATCCTTCATCGTGCCACGGTCAATTGACACGGGTTCTTCCACGGTCTGCTCTGTCCGTGTCATTAACCGTATCTGCCTCCATCCTCTCAGCCACTGCAAATACACATCCATGTTTTCTTTTCATTCACAAACCACTAACACATCCCTTACCAAAACTCCACTACAACAGATTTGATATCAACAAAAAGAATGAAATATACCTCCAACATCATACGCAATTACACAAACTTCACTATACATAATACCACAGTGCGTTTCTACTTTCTCCAAACTCCATCAGTGTTTCCACAACACCAAAGCACATCAATTATATTCACCCAAATTAGAGTACTGCAACTATTTATTTAGTTGCATCTCATTCTCCATTCTCAAATGCATCTCATTTCCTGTTTTCCCTTCATCATTGTCTAAAAAAAATTGTAAGTTCCCTCACTTTTACAAATCACATTAATTCCCTCACCTTCATTTCCAACCACAGTTCGGCCTCCAACGTGCCCACGCTGATTTATTTTTTCCTGATTACTGTGAACGGCCGCGCGTATATCACCAATGCTCACATCGTTTGTACCGCGCCTTGCATTTTGCCTTTTCGTTCCTCCGTCTCGCTTTCCATATAGCTCTCCCATTCCTTCTTCCTGCACAAATCGATACCATTTTTTTAAATTATAATGTGCATTCAATTGTCTTATATCCTACAAAATCAAAAGTTAATCACACTTTACACACTACCTCGGTTACTTCATTTGTCTTATCAAAACTTCTCGATGCGACACCATCTGCTTCGTACATATTTTTGTACTTCCTCTTCGTAGGTACCTGCAAGATACAAATGATCAATCATTCGTATACCAAATATTAACTTTTTTAATCGCATCCGTGTATCCCTTGAATATTAAATAAGTAATGCACCTGATTCACTGCATCCCCTTTACGTCTTGCTTTATTCTTTTCATTTCTTGTACGCTGCTCTTTCACACTAATAAGTCTCTTATTTTTTCGGGGCCTCCCGACAGTCTTCACTTGTGGAGGAGCTACTACATTTGTTTCCTCCTGAGCCTTCACATTCAAATCAAACTGGGCATATTTGTCCTCCGCGAATATCGGTTTGTGAACCTTCCCAACGCTACATCTAGACAATGCACAAGCATCTTCATCATTGTCAATCAGTTCTAATAGTTTCTTCCTGCATTCGGCCAATGACTCTTCAACAAATTTTGTGCGGCCCTCATTATCACATGCTAACTCGCACATACTAGTGGCACTAGTAACCATCTTATGCAACCTATCCATTGCTGGTCTATTACACTTCACATCATACGCTGTACTCACAATATTGTAGCGCCTAAACATGTCTCGTCTCCACCTATCAAGGGTGAACATTTCGTGCAAAAACTTCACGTCTTCCTCTCGAAATGCAACAAACATGTGCCTACAAATTATACCGACAGACTCAAACGTATTGCACGTGCACCATGCAACACCGCTAACAACATTTAACTTAACTATGTTCATTAACACCCGATTTTTCGCCCACGGTATATCGTTAGGGCCACTTATGCAATACGTCACCGTGTCTCCCGCATCTATTCCACTTTGACGACCTACAATTGACAATTCAATGACTCTTCGAAGCTCATACTGAAATTTCCCGAAAATTTTATGTGTGTAATGATCGCGGAAATGCTTCTCGATCCACGAGCTAGTTATCAAGTGCTTCCGTCTTGTCCTACTATTGAAATCTGCTTGCAACTCGTCCTCTATCATCTTCTGCATGACCGTGTCATATTTGTGAACAAACTCCTCCAAATTACAGTTTTGATCAAACATTTTACCAAAAATCCCATTCATCCCTTCGCTCCGTTGTGTGCTGCGCATACCAGCCCAGAATGTACCGCGAAGTAATGCTGGAACCCACATGTGCCTTTCCGCATATATTGACTGCAACCAATTATTACTAGACAAATTGTAACGTTTCAACACATATTCCCACATTTCTTCAAACTCCTTCTCAGATTGCGCTTCAAACAATATGCTGCTGACTTCGCCCATGAATTCTTTAAAGCCTAACTCACATTTCACTTTATCGGGGAACTTCTTCAAAATGTGCCAAATGCACCATCTATGCTTGGTTTCCGGGAACACAATTTTTACAGCAGCTCTTATTGCTTTTGCCTGATCAGTTATGATTGCTTTCGGACGTACTCCTCCCATACACAAAACAAATTGTTCGAATACCCATTTGAATCCTTCAATTGACTCCTTTGTCATAAGTGCAGCCCCTAATATTACAGACTGTCCGTGATGATTCACTCCCACAAATGGTGCAAACGGCATTCTGTAGCTGCAATCGTACACACCAACAAAAAATACATTCATCAATTTTTTTCATAATAATTTACATTAATCATATCACATATACTTTTTTATATTTGTATATTTACGTGTTACACATATATTACCTATTTGTCAGATACGTCGTGTCGAAACTGATAGCATCATTAAAACTCTCGTACACTGCTCTTGTCCTTGCGTCACACCAAAACACGTTCTTTATGGCATTATGTTCGTCCACTTCAAATTCATGGTAATAATTCCGATTCAATTCTCTCATCCTACGAAAATAAGACTGCATTTCGCCCCCGTCATTGAAATTCAAACTATTCCTCTCCGCACGTATATAGTTGTGCATATCACGAGCGGTGAATTCTAACTTGTCCACACCCCCACGTTCTACAGCATACACACTACGTATTTCACTAGCCCTCAACCCAGCATCCCTCATCATGGAAATCCTCCGCATAGCATCAACCCGGAATCGCCTTGCGCTTACATGTAATCTCGCACTACTTACATCGACTGGGTGATTATGTTCCAATTCAACTGCTGTTATCTTATAATATTTGTTCTTTCGGCACCAGCTACTATACACACTTGACCTACATCCTATTTTCTTCGAACTCCTTCTCGAGCTTTCATCTATTTTTTTCCGATACTTTCCTCCAGCTGAGCATGCCATGTTAAAATGTTTCTTCAATCCAGCTTCCCTCTCAGGTCCTTCCTGAAAGTTCCTCGACAGGGAAGTGGTCACGCCAAATCCGCATGTCTTTGAATATTCAGTGTAGAACTCAATCAAAGCTTGCAAATCTTTGAACCTCATTCCTACTCGAGGCGTTATGATGCCACCATCATCGATCTCTTCATCGGTCCTGCTCATGCTTCCCTCTCTTTCTATGTCACTCCTTGATTCTTTCCCATCTACAAACGCATTACATTTCACACCCTCTTCATTTGATCGTTGTTTCGTCCTTAACTGTTCGTTCTTTTCTGCTTCTTCGGCAAGCATGTCCACAAAATTCCCGAACTCGTTCACTTCTTCGCGTTCAGCAGCTCCATTTATATCTTCATATAAACATCACATTAGAATATTAGATTCCCCATTATTTGATCATCCTACTCCTCTAATTTGAAATAAATATATGTTCCTTGTGCATTTTTTTACCACAACATTCATTCCCTTCATCCACAATTGTACTACTACTATGATACTTCTAAACTTATTAAACACATCCATGATATTTTACTAAAACATTATCGGTACTTCATTTCCTTAATTTGCTTGCTCATATATTCTCACTCATTTTCCCTGTTTTGAGGTTCTTCAATTTCACAATAACTCATTTTCTTTTCTTTATGGACTAATCACTATTATAACCTCTCCTTTGTCATCCTACATTTTTTTTTCCTGTTTAACAACTCATTCATGTATTCATCGAACTAACTCCATTGTAACTATACTAGTTTGTCTTCAAAACAATCAGTTACGTGCGCCCATAATCGTTAACTTCAAATGCTCGGATTTTATTACTACAACACAATACTACATAGCAATTCTTACTACTTTCTTACCTTCTATGTTTTCCCTCTGTATTGCCTCTCCCTCTTCCATCGTACGCTCCAAAAAACCTGTTCGAATTTGAATCTAATTTTTTTTCCTCTTCCCACTCACTTCTATAGACTTCTTCCAAATAAATATGTATCTGCTCAACTTCTGTTCATGACATACCTGCACTTTGTTAGGGGGTATTCATAACCACAAGAACATAACTTCAATGGCCTCAATCCAAATAATCATATTACAGACATCCGCATTTTCATTACTTTACATAATATCATATGCTCATCATAACATGATAACAAAACTACAATTACATGTATCTCCGAATTACATAACCATTTCTTTTCTTTCAGGAATACTTAATAAACTATTTACGTATTGCCTAAATCAAGTACTAATAAATACGTTTTGCCTACATCATACTATAGGTACATGTATCTCCAACAACTACTCATTTTTATCATACTAATATTCTTATACCTTCTCATTAGCCAGTAGTTTTGTCCGGCCATAGGTTTATTAATCAAATGTTATTTTTCTTAACATTTCACTAATAATAACTGTATGGTTCCCTTTTTTGAAACATTTCCAATAAACTCAGTTCTTTCTTATCATTACTCTATTCTGTTTCACAAATATGTTTGCATTTCCATATGTAGTATATCAACTTATGAGTTAATTATGATATAATGCATAAACAAAAATTCCCTCATTCAAACAACAACTTCTAACTTCATTCTACACCTACTAACTTCATTTGCATCTGTATGTGATTGTTATTAGCCAGCATTTACCTTCCTTTTGTCCCTTTCGTGCTTTCAGTCACGGAGACGGAGGACCTGATCAAGGACACGGACCGCCTCTTGTGGTGCAACCCATGTCCCCACTGAAGCAATCACCAAACGACAAATTCACTTCCAGGGTTCTGATACTAGGCCTGTCACGGGGTGCCCAAACCCGTGTCAATCCCCGTCTCATTACACCCTCGAACTCAGTCGTTTTACTTAAACACGGGCTTTGACACGGTACGTTCTTCCCGTGTCATATCCCGTGTCTTCCTCCCTCCTCTCAGCCACTGCAAAAAACACGGGATCTGCCACGGGGTGATCTGTCCGTGGCATTTCCCGTGTCTTCATCCCTCCTCTCATCCACGTTCACTGACACGGTTCTGACACAGACCGTGTACTCCGTGTATTGTACCGTGTAAGCCACAAAACTAATCGTCTTCTTCAAATACCAAATCCATCAATTCCTACTTCGATAAACAATATCTTACTTAACGATTTACATTTCAACATTGTTAACAACTTAAGATCATTAACCATATATTAAAAGTTCACTATAATTTAGATATAACTAGAATATTTCATATCAATTGCATTTAATGGACATAGTTTCAAGTACTCGAACCTGGAGATTTACACGGAGCCAATATTGGAGACGATCAAAAGTATCATATCACGGCCGCAATGTGGATATCAAAATCCT
The DNA here is from genome assembly GCA_036897405.1 of Pelargonium myrrhifolium. NCBI lineage: Eukaryota > Viridiplantae > Streptophyta > Magnoliopsida > Geraniales > Geraniaceae > Pelargonium > Pelargonium myrrhifolium. Next base: position 7,844 of record JAYMTK010001785.1, on the reverse strand, counting down.
AATTTCTTACCTTCATCTTCTTCTCCACAAATCACCATAAACACATCTCTTTTTCTTTCTATAAACACATACCAATTTATTTCACTTCTTATTTTTCTTAGCAAATATGCATGCCATTACAACACTTCATTAAACCATCATAATTTATTACTTTTTTTCTTCATTGCCGTTCTAAATTTTTTTCCCACATTTCACTGTTCATCCCTCCTCAAATGAACCATTTACCCATACAATATATCCATACACACATACCACAACCATCCCCACTTGGCTCCACAACTCAGCTCAGCTCCCCCAAGCCGAGCTTCTTCACATCCGGACCGGCTCAACCCCCTTTTTTCCAAACCGGCTTAACCGTCTTCTCTTCAAACCGGCTCAACCTCCTCCTCCAACCAACTCGCGACACGTGGATACATGTATTGTACATGTAAGATCCCATACATGCCCCAATCCTCCTCCATTTGTATAATAGCATCATAAATGGAGTCAAAATCAAAATTCTCATTCCACTGTTGCACACAAGTCACAATAGATAGCTCCTCAAATCACAAATCTGATTTTGATAGGCTTGAGTACAAATTTAGTGATATCACCCTTCCCCAATACTTGCTTTTACTGTTGCTGAAATCAAAACTTACTTGCATCTCTCCATGTTCTTTAATTAACACTTGATTTGAGACATCGATCATATGATCAAATAACACTATAAGCATCATGATTTTTATTTCATGATAATTACTATTAGATAGATTGGTAGTGTTCGAGCTATATATATTTTAGTTATAGTTATCTATTGTATTTATCCATTACATCTATTCGTGTAATTTTTTATATTTATATTACGAGATAACACGCAACACGATCTTTAAAAAGAAATACTAATCTAACATGGTACAGTGTAATCTTAAAATCATAATATTAGGCTTTTTATCTTCTTTTCGCATCCCACCTGCATAGTTTTTTTTTATATAAAAAAAAAAAAAAAAAAACGAGTTAGGCACTCTATCTCTTTCTATTTGGTCAACTGGCAAAACTAAAATGGAGTTGAACGTGAGATGACATATTGAAATATAATATTAAACTATAAACAAGAAGTTCAACTAAAAGTTTGATTTTTTAGTTGAGACTTCTCTCTAACATGATATTAAAGATTTCATATGTTGTATTTATCTTTTATAATTACTTTAAGGGTAAAATAGTAAAAAAGAGAGGGTAAAATAGTTTCAGACTCCATGAACTTACTCCTATTATAGAGTTATCCCCCGACTAGGGTTTTCACTTGTTTCACTTCCTAGACTTTTCATTTTAGTTAAGTCCATTTTACCTACTATTGCAAGTAGCCCTTGCCCATGTCACCACTTTTGCCACATAAGTCATCCACATTAGTTGTCCATCAAGATAAGTGAAACAATGCATTTTGGAGTTTTTAAACATGCTTGAAATGACGTTATTTTAGGCGAGTTTAAACTCCCAAAAAATGCAGCTTTTCTTCTATCTTCTTCCTCCTTCATCGAACAGCTCCTTCTTCGTCGTACAACTTCTGCATTAGAAGCGAATTTTTTTGACAATGTTGTGCTTTAAGCTTTATATCTCACCACTAATGATCCTCTGCTTCTTCTTCTCAAGACCTTATGGGACGGATTCAAAATATTCACTCAGTGGGGACAAAATTATAGGATTGTAAGAAAAGTGTTTTAAATTAATAAGACATATAGAAAAATAATATTTCAGTGGGGGCAAAGTTTAAAAATTAATAGGGATAAAATTGAAAAAAAGATAAAAATATGTAGCAAATTTTCAATAAAAAGAAATTCAATGGGAACTGCCCCCATACCCTTCTTCCTAGATTCGTCCCTGCTTCTCTCTCTTTAAAAACCTTCTCTTTCTCTCTCCTAAAACCTCCACAAAATCTTCTTTTTTCATTGATCTCATTTACTTTCCTTTATAAATTCATTCGATTCATTACAATACAACTCTCTCTATATCTGATCATAACAAAGAGTCCTTGTTTCTGGGTTGTCAAAAGTAACAATTGTTGATTTTGGGCTATTTTGATTCTAACCCTTTTTTGTTTTTGGTTTATGATTAAACCCTTTTGACCGAGTTCAAAATCGGACCTTCCTCGATCTTCTTCATGAAGCCTCTTTTGTTTTTGGTGGGTTTTATTATTATTTTCTTTTTTCATTTCGATGCGAATTTGAAGAAAATGAGAAACCAATAGATGGACCAGAGAATTTTATGTTTGATTAAGTACACTTAGCACGGTCAGGTCACCAAAAAGCTCTGATAAACTTAGGTTTTCGACGCCATCTCGAAGAGTGTACGAATAATTGTCACGGACTTGTCCTCCGATGAAGACGACGGAGATTTCCTCTTTAAGCTGCACCGGGTGAAAAGGTACATCAATGATATCAACATCAATGTGGCGAGAGTGATGGCATGGACTAGGGCAGCATGCAATAACATGTAAAATGCACTTAATTAAAACAAAAATAGAAAGTCTAGAAAGCAAAACAAGTAAAACTCTAATTAATTGAAGGCCAATTTCATAAGGAGAGCAAGTTCAATGACTTTGAAACCATTTTACTTTTATTTTAATAATTTCTATATTCATATTTTTACGATAATACAGAACCGAATCCTAGGAGAAAATACAATCTAACAAGTACAAGAAATCAAATTACAGTGTAAATAGCTAGTCGAATACTTGAATCTGGATGGTTCCTATGGTATTCGAGGCATGCACCACATAAACATAGAGACAGAAGCAAGTGTAGCACGTGTGGTTCGAAGAAAAGTGGTCTGTCTCGTCATAATCAAAACCGTATAGCACCTGGCGGTTTAAGGTCCCCACAGCTCATGAGTTACTGATCTATGAAACTGTGCACAAGTGAACACCACTTTTGCTCCCCAACTTCCTATAAATTAACATCCCAGTCCCAAAGAAGTCACAACCTGAACCTAATACCTTTAAACATAAAAAAAAAAAAAAAAAAACAAATATTGAAAATGAGTAACATTGTTGGTGTGGGGTTGCTCATGATATTCTGGTTGGGCTCACCTGTTTATGCTTCTTCCCATGGAAGCAGCTGGTCTCATGCTCATGCCACTTTCTATGGAGGCGGTGATGCTTCGGGCACTATGGGTAAGTAAAGTGAACAACAAACCATATATATACTTTGATGATTTGTTTAATTTTTGTTGTTACGTGTCTCTTAATTGTTGTCATTTATGGTGCATGTATGCATGCAGGCGGAGCTTGTGGTTACGGAAACCTGCAGAGCCAAGGATACGGAACCAACACGGCGGCTCTCAGTGGCGCTCTCTTCAACAATGGGTTGAGCTGTGGAGCTTGCTTTGAGATTAGGTGCGTGGACGACCCACAGTGGTGCCTACCCGGCGCCTCAATTGTCGTCACCGCCACCAACTTCTGTCCGCCTAACAATGCCGGCGGCTGCTGCAATCCTCCGCTCCACCACTTCGACCTCTCGCAGCCCGTCTTCCAGCAAATTGCCCCTTATAAAGCCGGAATTGTACCGGTTGCTTACCGGAGGTATGTAACCGGATATGAAAGTTGTGAAGTTTTTAGAAAAATGGCATAGCGTGATCTACCATGGACAATTTGAGTCATGTCTTGTGACACTTAACCAATTAATTAAGGTGAATTTGTTTTCAACATAAATGAGGGTGGATGAACTCAATTTATTTAACAATGGGGTCGCGTTTGTGTCATTTTGCCTGTTTAATTCTGTGTAATTAAACGAGTCTCATAATTTGTGTATTATCCCAACCAATTAAGGATATTTCAAACATTTATGTAAAAAATGACATATAAATTAAACGGACAAATATACAAGTCTTATCGAGTCAATATCATCTTATTTATATTATGAGTCGGGTCAAGTCGTAAAACCTTAAACCCAATTATTTACACATATTATCCATATTTTACCGTATCAACTTAATCATAAATGGGTCGCGTTTATGTTGTGTTTTTTAATTTATTTTTAATAAACGGATATATTATAAGTTAAACGGATCAAATATATCAAATAGTGTCATGTCAATGTTAACTCATTTACGTTAATGAATCAGGCCAAGTCGTATAGTCATGCTTTGTTAACCCCTATAATAAATCCCTTGAACTTGATGTAGTTGTTATACATGTTAATTAATTAATAGCGGTGGTTTGATTGAAGGGTTGAGTGCCGGAAGAGGGGAGGAATGAGGTTCACCGTGAACGGCCACTCATACTTCAACCTCGTACTCATCACCAACGTTGGCGGTGCCGGCGATGTGACGGCCCTTTCGGTCAAAGGTCGGAAAAGTAGAGGGTGGCAAAGCATGTCGAGGAACTGGGGGCAGAATTGGCAGAGCAACGCCTACCTCAACGGCCAGAGCCTGTCGTTTAAGGTCACCACCAGCGATGGCCGGACCGTCCTGGCCAACGACGTCGTTCCTGCTGGCTGGGCCTTTGGCCAAACCTTCACTTCTCATCAACAGTTTACTTGAATTTTCTTTATTTATTAATTAAATTAGTGTTAGAGGTGGAATTGATGATGACAAGAAGGGCTTGTTTTAAAATTGCCTTTCATTTCATTTTCTAGGACAGATACAAAATTGGTTGTGGAAGCTATTTACAGTTACTGCCACTCGCCGCTTTCTCTTTTACCGTTCGGTTTCTTTTCTGCACGAGACTTTGTTTCTAGAGAACAATAAAATTCTAAATTTTTCGACTGATTACACATGAAGACAGTATTCCTCTTATACAGTATTGAGCTCCGGAGAAATTCAGGTTGTCGAATTCACAAATGCTACAATTAGAATATTTCATGCAAAGTATAGTTAAAAAATGCTTATGGAACATTGGAACTTAAAATAAATGCAATAACGAAATTATAACTGTGGTGTTTGTGAAATAAGGAAAAAAATGACACCTTACTTAAGATAGAATATTGTAATTTCAAGTGTAAAGAGCACAAATAGAAATGTAAAGACAATACTAAAAATAATGTTTTTTTTTTCTTCCGAACATATTGCAAGCCATTTGAGAGCAATATATGAGCAACATGATGTTGCAAGGAATTGAAGGAGCTTCTGACGGTGTTGAGAAGATGGAATTAAAGGTGAAGTGAAAGACCCAATTATGATATATATATATATATATATATATATATATATATATATAAAAGGAGTTTTGGGGATAAAAGATGGTTTAAATATGTGGGAAGGCTTAAATACGTTAAAGTGATGCATAGAGTGTTAAATATCCCAGTGAGTCAGAGAGCTTTGGATATCCCAACAAACGGAGAGCTTGGGGTTAAGAGGACCTTAGGACTTTTAGAGGCCAACAAACCTTGGGCGCCTTACATAGTTTGGTGGCTCCTTCTTGAAGCTATGTATAACGTGAAGTACCTCTGAGAGGTATGATATTCTTTTGGGAATAAGTATTGAAGAGGCGTCATAAGAGTCTTCCTCGTATTGGTTGACCCTTCTAAACCCCGAGATGTGAGATCGCATGTGGTTTGACTCCATCATCGACTTTTCTACAGGTTGAGGTGCGCTTTGAAGTTTGAATATCATGTGTTGCCTTATCGTCGGTCCATTTAATTTGTGAATTTTCATGTATCATCACAACTTACTAATACAAACGTAAAGGTCATAAGTTGAGGTTGCTAATTAAGTTTAGTAGTTTTCTTATAGGGTAATGGTAGTTAGACCCGTATTTTGATCCAAAACACAATGTGCTCGTGTTTTAAAACATATTTTTGGGAGCAACAAAACAACTTATGAGCCATAAAAAATAAGTTGAGAGTACCAACTTCTCATTTTCCAGCTTATAAGAAGCAAAAAAAAAAATAGTCAATTTGACCAATAAAAATACTATTATACTATTATACTTTTATGCGATAAAAATAAAGAAAAATTCATAATTTTGTGATATAATATTCAATTTGAGTGATTTTCATGTCAACATCGTATAACTTTTCAAGAAAATATGATTGTATCTTTGAATTTAAAAATATTAATTACTTTTACATAAAATTTGAGATTTTAAATTATGCATTTATCATAAAAATAAAAAAATAAGACAAAAATGAAAGAAAAAAAAAATCATAACTTAATTTGTACTTAAACATTTTCACGCAATTTGCTAAAAAGAACGAGATTTTATTTTCAAATTTCTATCAAAAATACTATCAATGTCTATTATAGTTATTTTTACATTATTAACTACTTAGCAACACTTTTTACCAAACGATTCAAGTGTTTATCAACCATTTCTCTTTTTTTTTGATCAGCAAAAGTACCGGCTTTATTAATTTCTGAGACAGAAACAAATATACAGTACATACTCGGGATGAGACATAACGCAATAGTCTCATATACACCTAGGGTAATGAAAATGCGGTTCCACAAAATAAATTGGGAATTACAAGGTCATTAAAGAGGGCCGACATAGGTCGGAGAAACGCCGGAAAGGGCCGGGAAGCACTGGATTGTGACGTCCACGCACGCCGGGGGGTGCCGGGAGGCACTGGATTGAGACACCCGCTGGAAATGAAGGCTGCACAGAGGAGGACGGGATTGATGTCCGGGCTGATTCCGACTAAGCAGAAGGGAGGCCTGAGATGTCCGGGATCTGGCCGTCAGCACAAAGGAAGAAACACCCCAAGACGAAACCGGCTAATCAGAGATGGAGATTGCTCAGAGGACAGGGACGGAGACCCGAGGAGGTTCCGGCTAAGCGGAAGGGATGGGTTGGGCCCTAACGGTGTCGGGATCTTGCCGTCGGTCGTCGACTGAGACGCTTACGAAAACGGATCTGACGGATCTGCGAGGAGTGGAGGCGGAAGGAGGCCTGGAGCCGGTGGCCGGAGAGAGACAGCGCAGGAGCGGCGGCGGAGCAAGGAGTCGGTTGGACTGATGCAGCTGCTGCGGCGGAGATCGGCACCGGTGCGGAAGCTGAGAAGGACGCGAGACCAGATCTGGCAGAGGCTGCACAGATCCGGCAGTGGCAAATGAGGTGCGATTAGACGGCGGCGACTGCATTAGAGTAAACAACGGTACCTCTCTATCCTTTCAACTGAGTATTTTCAGTTTCATCATTAGCAGCATCACTATCTTCTCTTCCTCCTTTCAAAGTAATCTCCTCTTCTACAACTCAATGTCCCATAATCTCAGTTAGGTTCACCTCCCCTTGGACTGTTTCAACAGTTTCCACATATCTTGGATCTCATGTCTACTTGTTTTCAGCTAGAACCTCCACCGGACTCCTTTCCTCTATATCCCTAGTAGGTTTCTCCATCATGACTTGATTGGTTTTGTAGACACTTTTTGCTTCAATTGGAGTTTCCATCTCTGCAATAGTTTTCTGCACCTCCATGCATTTCTTCTAAGCTTGTATCAGCCCTATCATTGCCTATCTCCCTGTTTACTATAGGATTTGACTATTCTATAATCTTACCTCCCATCTCTTCAGTTGGATTCACCTCCTCTCGAGCTGTTTTTACTGTTTCCGTGTACCCTGGCTCTCTCTTCTCCTTGTGTCCTAAAAACGTCCTCAGCATCGCAATAGGTTTTTTTCATTGTCATTGCTTCAATTGTAAGTGTCCTGATTGACAACCCCTGCTGCATCTCCATGCAATTCTAATTCCCTACTTCTGTTCTGTCTCTGAATTCTTCTAGTGACCTTCTCGTCCCTCTAACTAGTTCACCCTCTTCAATGTCAGTTGCTCTTTCTTCGATGAGTATAGCTGTCACTTGACGTGGGATCTCCGCTTCTTCACCGTTGCAATGCTCCAATCCATGTCCTTCAATTATAATCGCAGCTCCTTCCACTT
>JAYMTK010001784.1:0-15439 GCA_036897405.1 Pelargonium myrrhifolium | reverse complement strand
TTTTTGAAATGGCATAACTTTATTAAGCCAAATCGGATAAAATAAAAGAAACAATAACATCCGGATACTCCCCATATTAAACGTAAAGCCCTCTGCAATAGAATACGGGAGACGAGCAAGCTCGTGAGCAACTCGCAGAGCGACCGACATAGGAAAATGAAACACTATCAAAACTTCCAGCTAGTGTACGTTAAACAATCGTCTAAAAGAAGGCCCGCTCTAGCGACTTCCGACTTCACCGATAACAGCCTTGGCATCGGATTCAATAATCAACCTCCGCCAACTACCTTCTACAGCCCAGCGAAGACCATCCCGGATAGCCCAGCATTCTGCTATCCGCGCCGGCATTCCAGCCGGAATGAAGACGCAGCCGCCACCGATACCAGAACCATCAGCTCCGCATCCCGCCCAACCAATTCCTGAGCAATTCTTCATTCTTGTCCATAAACAAAGACAAAAGAATAAAGTGGTTTGGAATTGGAATTTGAAACAGGTTATCAAGAAAATAGCTTCGGAGAAGCCCATCATACTAAACTTGAACCCAAAATTGAACCGCTAGATCCAAAAGAAGGAATTGATAAGCCCATTAAAAGCCCACAAAAAAATGAGCCCATCCACGTAGCGCGCACGTGGACAACAGAGACTATCCGCAACACGAGTAGGATCTAGATTGAGAATCTATTTTATTTGATTTTTAGTACTCTTAAATGGTGACATGGACTGTTAGGATGATAAATTCTGATTTTTTCGGAATCAAGACAAAAAGCCGTTGCATTTCCCTCCACACATTGCTCCTTCGCCTTATCCATTTTTCCCTCCAAACACTATTTTTTAGAGTATTTTTTTTTTCTTTTTTTCTTCAGCTTCAGCCTTGAAGAAATTACTATTACTCCAACCTGAAAGTCTGAAACCAACAGCACCACCATCGACGTCAGATTCTTATTGCTGATCATAATTTGTTCAGCCGATGGCTTCCAAGTTAGGGTTTACTCTGACTTGTCCTCGTCTCTTCTCCGCTCCTCTTCGGAAACCCTCCATTTTGCTGTCTCCTTCTCCGCCATCACCATCTTCTCCGATCGTTGGACGCCGATTGTGCCTCCGGCGCAGGCTATGTTTGCTCACGCCAAAGGCCGCAGCTGATCAGCAAGGTAGATTTCGGGGTTTTGTGTTCATTCTGTTTATACCTTTTAAAGCTGTTAGTCACTTGCAGGGGCAGTGAGCTCAAATTCCTTGCTAAATTGGGGTGTATATGATAGGGCAGATCTTAAAACTCTGTTGATTAGATTCTAGTAGTTTGCAATTAAGTTCTTACAACCAACGGAAATGTAATTAATCTATTCAACCGATTATGCATGTTGGTTAAGTTCTGTTTCGTTCTGAGTGCCATGTAACAAAATTATGGTAGGCTATAATATTCAATGTTAGTAGACTACAGTATTCAATTTTGTAGGCTATTACTGAAAACAGGGCAGTTCATTAAGATGATTCAATGCATAAGGGGTTGCTTTATTATGTGTCTACAAATCTATTTTAACTGGAAATTTGAAAGGATTTTTTGGTTAGTTAATTTGATAACAAATTTGCTGCTTCTTAATGTGCTCCTGAAAGTTGTTTTCGTTTGTGGATTTCCTCACATCAGTAGATTCATATGCTCGCGCTAATGATCTTTTCAGGTCAGTTTGAAAAAGATGATGTTGTTGACAGTAATGTCCTGCCATATTGTAGCATAGAGAGAAAGAAGAAGTCACTGGGTGAGCTCGAACAAGAGTTTCTTCAAGCACTACAAGTACTGAAACACTTTCTTTTCACATTTTTCCTCATGCTTCTTTATAGAAAAAACTATATTGCTCTCCTTTTGTTGTGAAAAGTATTGTTTCTGTCATGTCTTGTAACTTTGTGTGGGTGTTATCTATGGCAATGAGAGTATGAGACTAAGTTGTTTGTTGTTTCTGCTACAGTCTTTCTATTATGAAGGAAAGGCTACCATGTCAAATGAGGAATTTGATAATCTCAAGGAGGAATTAATGTGGGAAGGAAGCAGTGTGGTCATGCTAAGTATGGACGATCTTTATAGGCATTTCAACTTGTGTCATTGATATTAATTTCATTGTTCATGATGCTTACATAATGTATGACTTCAAAGACATTCTTGGTTTTGTGATCATGCAGGTTCTGATGAACAGAAGTTCTTGGAAGCATCAATGGCCTATGTATCTGGGAAGCCAATAATGTCTGATAAAGAGTATGACGATTTGAAGATAAGACTAAAGGTTTGTGTATTTCCTTCATACGTGTTTGTGTTCCACTTAATTGACTGTAAATTATACTTGTCATTCACGTACAATCACTTAACAAACCCGCCCATATCAACAACCAATTTATTCTTTTGGGAGGTAGAGACCTTTTCTGTTGAACCTAGGTGTGTGTCATTTCATTTTTCATGTTATATCTTATTATTAATTGTTTGTTAAACTGTTTCAGTTTAATTGATTTTTATCATCATTTATAGCTATCTAGTGATCAAATCAAATGATATTTACTAACGATACTTATATTTGTCTTCTAGATTGAAGGGAGTGAAATTGTAGCTGAGGGTCCAAGGTGCAGTCTCCGGAGTCGGAAGGTGTGTATGTTACTTCCATTTTGTTATCTGTGTTTGTGTATGTCTGTGCACATTGAATTATGCAATTCAGTGCATATAAATACTAAATGTTTTCTCATAGTTACTGTTAAGAAGCTCTCTCTCACACACACAAACACACACATTGCATATACCAGTTAATCTCTTTGTTGACAAAATCAAACCCCAATCTTATCCTCTTCAAGCCTATTTCAGAATGATATCATGTGAGTTTTGTTACCCTGAGTATGAGTGAAATACTAAATCCCAAGTCATGTGATCCCAAATTTTGGGTTTGTTACTGAACAGGATCCGCCTAGGAAGTCATGTTGCTTGAATGTTCCAAAACCACTTCGTAACTTGAATACTAGCATCATCCAAATACCCAGGAGGCTAACTGTTTATCTTTCATCCTATAGGTTTACAGTGATCTGACCGTTGATTATTTAAAGATGTTCCTGTTGTATCTTCCAGCTTCAGTCGTTGCACTATCACTGTAAGTAGCATTTTTTTCCTTCTTTTTTCATGAATGCGATGGTTGTATAGAACTTACAAATGAAAATCTTTGATCACATAACTACTTCTCTAGTAGTTTGTTACATGGAGAAAGCAACAAAAATTAAAAATTCAAGAAGCTGCTTTTGAATGTTTGCTCTAAGCAAGGTCCATTGATTCTATAATCTTCATAGAATGTACCTTATGTACACCAAATGCATATTTTTCACAGGTTTCAGGAGTGATCATGAACTGTATGCACAACAGCACAAGTATTGTTTGAACTTTGAACCTTTTCCAATTATTTGCTGACACAACATATGAGTTTACGGTGGTTCACAGTTAAGTTAACTAGTTAAGAAGTGTCTTCTGGTTTTGTTTCCTTCTATGCCCACAAGTCACTAAACCTTTTTATTATTTACCTATTTATACATTTCTTTCTCTGTTATCTTAGATTTTTCTTCCTGGACGATCTGACCGGATTTGAAATCACATATCTTCTTGAGGTAAATAACTTTTTTGTGTTCTTCGAATAACATGTCTTCCTTAAGATAATGCAGAGGACACATTCCTAAACCGCTGCCCTTTGCCAATTATCATAAAGTTGGAGAGCGAGTTTGGGATAGTCTTTTGTTATTTGTGAAGATAGTGAACTCTTATAGTTTGTATAGTCACTGATTTGATTTGAGCATGGAGCTCGAAAGTTAGACCCGAAAGCCGACCCACGTTTTTGCGAGGCAGGTTGCATAAAATAGACACAATTAACTTTCAAGTCGGGTTTACCATGGAAAATGTGCTGTTCGGGTTGGGCAACCTGACCCCACATGTCTCACAGACTGGTGGGTCTAGGCTATTTCTTTTCATCCCAAGCCCGAAAAAGTCCGATCTAAAACCCGAAATGTCATCTCTTGCTCTCTATACATTTACTTACCGCTATAAATCTTTGAATTGCAGCTTCCAGAGCCGTTCAGTTTCATTTTCACTTGGTTTGCTGCTTTGCCCCTCATAGTTTATCTGGCCGTAGCCTTTACAAATGTAATTGTGAAGGACTTTTTGATCTTAAAGGTATGATATTAATCCGATCTGAAACCCGAAATGTCATCTCTTGTTCTCTTGGGAGTTCATGTTTGATATTGCACAAAAACAATGATAGATATTGTTGCAACAATTATTAACTTATGTTGTTCTTTTTTAGGGACCTTGCCCAAACTGTGGTACAGAAAATGTCTCCTTCTTTGGAACCATACTATCTATTTCCAGTGGAGGAAAGAACAACAATCTTAAATGCTCAAAGTAAGTCCATTTCTACAACAATTCTCATGACTGAAAATATCATAATCCAAACACGAACTTTGAGAATCTCACCCTGATTCATGAACAAAAATTCTAATCCAAACGCTATCTATGTTCATGTTTGTTGCTCTAATTGATATGTTACACCAGTTGTGGAACGGCATTGGTGTATGATTCGAAGACACGATTGATTACATTGCCAGAAGGAAGTGGAGCTTAATTGGAGGTACAGTTTCTTGCTTATATCCTCAAACTTTGATTCAATTCTCCGTCCCAAAATGAGTGTCTATTTTCTTTTCATTTTTTGGGTAAAAAACTCAATTTGTTACCTGAATTTTCGTGTTTAGGCTTAATTTGGTCATGAACTTTTGATATAAGTTTTAACAGTAAGAACCACTTTTGGGTCCATATTTGAAAGTTCACGGACTATTTTGGGTCAAAAAGAAGTTCAACGACCATTTTGAGTCCAAGCAGAAAAATTCAAGATCATATTGGGTCTTTTACTCTCTTTTTTTAAAGAAAATTTGTTATGCATGAATTGTCAGTGGTATTATTATAATAAGTTAGTAGTCCTTAACACATCATCATTTGAATACAAGAGCCGTTGGCTCATTCTTCTTGGCCTCTCTCTTGCGGTGAAGGACAATTTGGTCAATGACCAAATGGTCCTGGAGATACTGAAGGCTACTGGACCATTTTTGGTCCAGTAGCTTTTGACTCCAGTACTGATGTTTTCACTGTTTGGCTCTGATAAGTAGAGTGACCACTGAACTAAACAAACAACCGGTATCCTATTTGGCCAAAATCCAACTTACCAGAAATCTTATGTAGAGCTCCGGTAAGTAGGATCTAGGCAAAACAAACAAGCACTAAATTCTTCATTTTTCTCAAAGTAGAAACAAAAAACACTTAATTTTAGACACCTGAGAGTATCTAACGCTAACAATATTTGAAGAATGATTTGTGAAACTGACAACAATTTCATGTCTTCCAAATGCAGTTCATTTCAAGCGATCTTCGATTACTAGAGCTTACCTTTTAAAGTTAAAATGCTTGATTATGCCACAAAAGACTGAGGAAACCATGTCATAACTTGTGGGCAAAGGAAGATAACAATGAGTTAATAAAAACATCATTTGTAATTAGATTAAACAAATATGTAACCTGTCTATACTTGTAACAGGCTTGTGCAAAAAGAGAAAAAATCATTCATGTCCTATCATGTTGTATGTAATAATCATTTGATGTCAAATTGGTCTATTTAGTGTAAATTTTGTGCCAATTTAGTCCCCAATTTGCCTTAGTATGACACAAAATAGATATACTAAAGAGTAATATGAGCATTAGTTGATTGATATAACTTTATATCAGTTGCACTAATAAGATGATGACACCTCATTTAAAATCATGGATCTGGACGGGTCGCTCCGCTCCCACAAATTCACTTGGGTGGGTATAACTGATACACATTTTACTCTATACTAAATGGGCTAAATTAAAATTAGGTGTAATTACACATGAGCTCCTTGTACTTTTTACGTTTTGCACATAAATACCTAAAAATTTTATTTTAACTTTTGGCTACCATTTACTATGTCGGGAGGTCTCTTTGTTACAGAATATTCCCTTTTTTAATCATGTGTCATGCACATAACCTAAATTCTTTCAAAAATGTTCATTTTGTCATTATTCAACATTCAAGAACACATGAATGTTTGAAGTTTCCGGCAACCAACTATTGCGGAAAACTCAAAAATCATTTCCAAAACGTGTAAAGTACAAGAAGTTCATGTGCAACTACCCCTTAAAACAAAAATCAAATTGGGGGCTAAATTTGGCACAAAATATAAACAATAGAGACTAAATTGAAACAAAATTTTAAAATGATGACCAATTTAGCACAAATATTTTAGTTCCTGGAATTTAGGTGTGACTAATACAAACCATATTATAACATTTAATATCCTTACACAATTCGTATAGGGTTCAAAATCGAATACAGATCATGTAAGCATGTAAACATAAATCCTTGTACAACCACATACAGATCCTACTCATCAAAAAGGGATCAAATGTTCAAGTACAATCCTAATCCGAAGAAACTGATATGGCGTAAAAGAATCCTAATACAGGCGCCAGCATCTTTAGCTTCTACAGAATCGCCACATCCAAGTAATCTCCAATCTGTAACGTCAAATATACAAAACAAGTGACGGAAGTATTAGATATTCAACATGGAAGATTGAAAAAAGGCCAGCATATACCGAGGTATGGATGCTTCATGTTACCTGAAAGTTCAGTTCGGCCAATGCTTTGTTGTCGTCTAGGCGCTTCCCGTTTCCGTAAGAATTCGTCATCCCCACCTTCAGAAAAAGCCCATGAAAACACAAAATTATAAAGATGCAACTGTTTCGCTCGTGTTTGTCTATAGAGTATAACTGAATTCAAACTTAGGTAGTGTTTATCAAGAATGGGAACGAAAACGATGGTCTCATTTGAAAGCCATTTCCATGACCATAGTCATAATCCAAACACGAAGAACTGGAAACTCATTCTCGTTCTTGAGCAAAAATTCTACTCCAAACGCTACCTTAATCGTGTGTGCAGCATATATATATGATTGCGACTAACGTGAAATTCAATAGAACATGAGAAAACAACAGGCTATATATGTAGGCCAAGGATGAATAAATCAGGTGGATGAAATGATAACGGCTTTTGTTAGCACCTACCTCTCTCAACACGAACCGGCCGCCTTTATCGGGATATACAAATGCAAATGACAGTTTTGCGTTTCTTCTCCTGGCTTCTGGAGCAACCTCTTTGACCTGGTTAGAGAACATGAATCAATCAAAAAACGTGGAAAAAAGTCATATGTTTCTTTCATGAAAGAACTGAATTGGGAAGCGACGTACAAGATCAGTTAACTCGCGGAGTGTTGCGTCTTTCCATGTATAGATTTGAACCTCATCTTTAGGTTCCTTGCCTCTTATTGCAAATTCTTCCCCGCTATGATGACCTCCACTCTGCCAAACCCAATACCAAAACCACATTGAAAACCCGATAATGACTACTATCTACATATTTAGGTAGGGATCAGTTTTTTTAAGAATGGGACTCGGAATGAGATTCTCATTCCAAAGTCATTCTACAAACGTGGTGAATTGGAATTTTGCACTTATTCTGATTCTTGATTCCCACTCCTAAACAAAAAATGTAATCCAAACCCTACCTTAGTGTTTTCATTTCAAAGATGGACTACTGATATGGTTTCATCAACCATTCTCAAATAGTAATTTAAACACACAGACACACACAGACACGAAGATGATATATATCGCTGCCACAACCACTCTCTTTAGTGGCTTCAAAAGAGTGTGCAGTGTGTACTGAGTCGGGTATAAACAGACCACAAACTCTTGAGTCGGGTATCACCCACCCACAAAGTTACATTCTTCTACTTCCTAACGTCTCTTTAACTTGGTCGGGGGTAAACACATTAGGGAAGCAAGAACCAATTAATCAAATATCGATAGCGTTGAAGTGACCTTTCTATTATATTTTCCTAATAAGAAAATCGTTTCGTGGACAAATACAAATTCTTTCTTTTATTCTATTTTATTTTTTTGACTGAGCTACCCGCTTTCATCGAACTTCAGATAGAAACAACAACAATAATTTAACTAATACCACAATAACTATAAACAATCTCACAGAAACAACACAACTCCAATCTGTAAAACCAATAATATGAGCAACCCTATTGTCATCGACACCATAAATAGTTTGTAAGCAAGAATATTGGTCATGCTCATACCTTAGTGAAAACTCGAAGCAACAATGGGCAAGTCTGCAAATCACAAAAACAACACATAAAAAATCGGAAGAAGAAACATAATATATATGAAGCTAAAATAAACTTGTACCCAACTCAATCATCCAAACCAACAGTTCGAAGTAAAAAAAAAAACAAAACTTCTGATTATAGTTCACAGTCCTCTTTTTTCCCTAATTATCTCTGCAACCTTTCAAGTTCCAGGGCATTGCAGAACACAGCATATTACAGTAATAAAAAAAATGTCAAACTCAATCAACCAAGCCAACACTTCACATAACAAACCAAAACCTTCAAATTATAGTTCAAACTTCAAAGTACTCTTTATCCCCCAATTTTTCTACGTAATCTTTCAAGTTTCAGCTTAGGGCATTGTAGCACACAGATTACAGTAAAACAATGTGTATGCGTGTGTGTGTGTATTTATATATATATATATATATATACATATACAAATTTAAATGTGCCAAATTCAATCAACCAAGCAAACACTTCACAGCACAAACCAAAAACTTCAAATTATAGTTCACAGTCCTCTTTTTCCCCAAATTTTTCTCCGTAATATTCAAAAGTTTCAGCTCTAGGGCATTGCAAAACACAGCATTAAACCATAACCTTGAAATTATAGCTCACATTACTCTTTTCAAGTTTCTCCAAAACTTCTCCAAAACCTTTCAAGTTTCAGCTATAGCTCATTTCATAGCAGATCCTTACAGTAAATAAATCAATAAAATTGTGACAAACTCAATCACTTCAAAGCACAAACCAAAACCTTCAAATTGTAGTTCACAGTACTCTTTGTCCCTAACTTCTCTCTGTAATCTTACAAGTTTCAGCTTCATAGCATTGCAGAACACAACATTATAGTAAAAAAAGAAGAAGAAAAATCGAAACCCTAGAAAGGCGAATTGGGAGCGAGAGAGCACCTTTTCGCGATCAACAGGCTCGAATCGGGGCCGAGGAGGAGGCGGTGGGAGCCTTCCCGGAGGATGGTAAGGTCTGCCGGAAAGTCTCGAGCTCGGTGGTTCTCCGACTGTCACCATCTTCTTCTTCTCTGTTCTCTCTCTGCTATGGTGTTTCTCTATAAGACTCCAGAGGACTCGGGAAATGGGCCTCGAGGCCTCTTTTAGGTCAATCATATTGGGCCTCCAATTGTGCACCAACTCGGCCCAGTTACACCTTGTCCTGGACAAAATTTAATTGGTAAATTAGATTTCAAAGTATAAAATTAACTATTCAAACTTTCAAAACTTTAACAAAATGTTTCTCCGTTTAATTGTCGTCAGTCAAAAGTTGAAAAGACGAACATGCCCTTAACATCTCACTCTACCATGCTCTTTGCACTTCTAACATTTCACTATCATGTACTTCGTGCTTCTAACATTTCACTACCTTATACTTCGTACTTTTAACATTTAACTGCCCTACACTTATGAAATGTTGGGGGCATTTTCGTCTTTTCAACTTTTAACTAGCGGCAGTTAGACGAAAAACCGTTTCGTTATCATTTTGAAAGATCAGAATAGTTAATAGTTACTTTAGAGTGGTGAACTACATGAGAAATTGTATAGAATAGTGAACTGTAATTAACCATAATTTAATTTTCATGATCCATAATTTTATGCATTTTTTGGTGTACAAAAGTAAATTAACATATATGTGATCTAACTCTTGGAAATATATAGACAAAGTTATATATAAATAATTTTGAAATAAAAATTAGGGAATATAAAACAAAAAGTTTATATTTCAACAATTCAATGTACTTTAAAATTTTATATTTTGTGATTTTATTTTTAAAATATTCAAGGCACACCGTACGGACCGACCAGAATATTTATCAATTATATTTAATTTTTCAAAAGAAAATATGTAACAGAAGATAAGACCTGCTCGCACGTTAAGCATTTCATCTACCATTTATTTAAGTTAATTATCCTGTGCACCCACATCCACACTAGGTTCTGTGCACCCTACCTATCCTACTGACACGTAACACCCAAAATATCACAACAACTGTTTGATCCCCCAATCAATCACCTTCTAGAACATACAATTTTGACTTGAACTCGCAAACAGTTGAAACTCGCTTCACATTTTTGTGTGCTCAGAATACATAAAAACGGCCAAACGAGAAACACCAAATTTAATCCATATTTTTGAGGGTTCGGATGCATAAAATAGAGCCAATCAAATTTGGATTGGTCGGACAAATTTGCATATTTTACATGTAAAATCTGTACCCCTTCGGATACAAGAAACCTCATCCGCATTTCTTGCGGGTTCAGAATGCTTAAAATAGACTCGAACAGTATTGGTTGGTCGGATAAATCTGTACATTTTACATTATTTGTATCCCTTTTGTTCGGGTTCTTGTTACCTTTTCAACTAAAAAAATCGCCTTAAACTCTCGTACCCTCAAAATTTTATCCGAATATTTGTGGGTTTGAGTGGTATAAAATAGACCTCTACAATTTTTTAACAAGTTAGATCGAGAACCAAATCACATATTTTACACGAAACTCGCGCATTTTCATGTCATGTTCGCATTAGGTCATTTCAATGACAAAAAAAAAAAAAAAAAAAGACCCAAACCAAAATTCAAAATCAAAAAATGTACCCTTTCAAATAGAAACTCCATCCACATATCTTGTAATAAACTCGAATAGTATTGGCCGGTCAGACAAATCTGCACATTTTACACCGTTTGTATCGCTTTTGTTCGGGTTCTTGTTAAGTTTTTCCAACTAAAAAAGTCACTTTAAACTCCCATACGCTCAAAAGTTTATCCGGATTTTTATGGGTTTGAGTGGTAAAGAACAGACCTATTCAATTTTCTAAACGAGTTAGATCGAAAACCAAATCACATATTTTACCCGAAACTCACGCCCTTTCATGTCATGTTCGGGTCAAGTCATTCCGACCCAAAAAAAAAAAGACCCAAATCCAAATTGTTGGTTCTAATTCTAAATGTTAGTACTATTTGGTGGAGACCTTGAATAAACATAATATTTGAATTATTTGACTTCCACCTAAAAAATAAAAAATAAAATTGGGTATATTTGAATTTGAGAAACTCTAATAACTTAGTGAAGGTCACGTTTGCAAAGAAAAAAACTTGGGTTCATGCATGGCTTGAACATTATATAAAGGCAATGCCTATAAGTCAATGATCATTGGTATTGTATCTTCTCAAGAACAAGAAGCTTGAAAAAACTCCATAGCTATGGCTTCTTTCTTGAATTCATGGAGCTTCTTCTTGATGGTGTGGTCACTAGCAATCATTTATAGGCCAGCATTTGGGGTGGTTTTTCGACCTAGTCGGTGGTCCCTTGCCCATGCTACGTTTTACGGTGATGAATCTGCTTCAGCGACTATGGGTACGTTATACACAAAACTCTTGTAACTGTAAACTTGATTGTCTTATCAGTTAAGAACGATACACTACAGTAAAAGTTGCGAACTGCGATGAAATTTTTTCGTCACAATTGCGAAATTTTGTCAGAATTTGTGACAAATTTTTATGTCACAACCATTTGCGACAAAATCATTCCGTCGCATAATGAGTTTTGTGAAGGAATTTTAGTGATTTGTGACGGAAACTTCTGTCACATATCGCGATTTTTCTTGTATAGTAGATGCTCGTGTTTACATATATAGAAACATATATCACGAAAGGTTGTCAGTGACTCATCATAAATTACGAGTGACACTTGAAATTGGGTAGAAAAATTACATCATGAAAAGTCGTGTCTATCCAATTTCGTTTTAAACTATTTTCTCTAAAAAAGAGTTTTCCCGTAAACATATAACTTTTGGATGATGGTAAATTACAAATAACTATCTTATATTTAATATTTGTTTTCTTCAAATTACAATTAACTATAAATTGTTAATCGATTTTCTCTATCTCTCCCCGCGTATATATATGACATCTGATCTATCATTTTTTTCCTTCCAGAGTAGTCGATATTTTTACAATCACATCAATTCTACAATGCGTAAACAAAAAGTTAAAAATACAGAATTAGTTGTCGCGAAAAAATATATAAAATTGAGTAAAAATATAGAGTATTTAGCTAAAATTAAACTCGTAATCTCAATATCATAAAACAATAATTTTACAAAGTAGACATCACCTGTTCTACAAACACGCAGTAAGTCAAGTGGTTAATTTCTTCATTTCACTTGATTTCTCGAAATCTCATATTCGAGCCTCGATGTTCGTACATTTACCGATAAAATAAATCATCACCTACTCTCTACTCAAATGTTAATTTTTATAATTATCTTCTTTTTCTTTCTTCTTTTTTATAGGAGGAGCTTGTGGATATGGAAACTTGATTTCACATGGTTATGGGACAGACACTGTTGCTCTGAGCTCTACACTATTTAACAATGGTTATGGTTGTGGAACATGTTTTCAACTCAAGTGTGTGAGTTCAAAAGCATGTTACAAAAATGTTGCCTACACCACTGTCACTGCCACAAATCTGTGCCCACCCAATTGGTCTGAGGACTCCAACAAGGGTGGGTGGTGCAACCCTCCTAGGGTTCATTTTGACATGGCCAAGCCAGCTTTCATGAAGATTGCTCAATGGAAGGCCGGGATCGTCCCCGTCGCGTATCGCAGGTACTGATAGATTCGATTAACGATTTTGTTGTTGGAGATTCTCGATAGTGTTTAAAGATTTGACAGATCGATCGAAATTTTATTGTGAAAATCAGGTCAATTTGACCGTTTTGACTGGTCTAGTGAGTCGATATTGTTTTTACGTAGTATTAGTTTTACCGGGTCAACGAAAACTTAATTTAATGAGTTTTTACTATCACAAGATTTTGTTGAGTTTACGGGTTATTCTTACTTTTAACAGTTGAGCGTATGGTTTGTTGATTAGGAAGCCGACGTTCGGTACTAGTTGAAAAAATTTGATCAATTCAACCAACTTAGATAGTGAATTGATCCTACCTTTTATACATTACAGAGCGACGATCAAAACTAAGTTTGATTGGGTCAAAATTTGCTATTTAATATTTTCTTACTATTACTTGGTCTCGATGTATGAAAAATCAACTAGTTTACTCAACTTATCAACCAAGCCATTTTTCAATTTACTTTCTAGTGACAATTTCACCCAAAAAAAATTGATGAGAATGGGAGATTGCGCTATACTTCTTAGTTGAAATAGATAATAAGTCTACACATAAATTACCTGTAAGACAAGGTGAAAGTCATAAACAAACATAATATGCATATCGATGTTGACTTACAAATGATGCATTCAGTTGACTTTACTAGGTATTTACGATATTACTTCTAAACGTTTAAATCTACATAAAAGTCAACTCAGATAGAGCTCACCAAATCAGGCTAAGTGGTTAAAGACACTTGATTCTCTCAGAGGTCTCACATTGAAGTCTCGTCAGGGGTGCTGGTATCACCGAGAAAAAAAGAAAAAGAAAAAACTCAAATAGAGTTCAAAATATTCTATATTCATAACTTGACCCTCTCAAATTGTGTTTAACTCACAAATTATTTGTAAGACAAGCTGAACACCAAAAACATTCGTAATATGCACTTCGGTGTTGACTTACAAGTGATGCAATTGATTGACTTTGGAAGTCAACTCATATGCACTTCATGCCATTCTATACTCATAACTTGGCCTTCTCAAATTGTGTTTAACTCATTGTTCTTTTCTCTTTGTAGGGTTCCATGTGTAAGGAAAGGAGGGCTTAGATTCCAATTCCAAGGGAATGGGTATTGGTTGTTGGTGTATGTGATGAATGTGGGAGGAGGAGGAGACCTTGCCAACATGTGGGTTAAAGGAAGCAAGACTAGTTGGGTTAGCATGAGCCACAATTGGGGAGCTTCTTATCAAGCTTTTGCATCTCTTGGAGGCCAATCTCTCTCCTTCAAGCTCACCTCCTACACTTCCAAGGAGACCATCATTGCTTGGAATGTTGCTCCTTCAAATTGGCACGTGGGGTTGACTTATGAGTCCAAAGTCAACTTCCATTGATGACTTTTGTACCCACACAAAAGATGATGCCACTTGGTATGTGCATCTGAAGAGGAGTGTGTGGCTGATGTGGCATCTGATCTACTGTTTGATCTTGTTGTCGCTGGAGGAGCATTTTAGTCATTCACTACGACGATCGTGATTTAGTAAACATACAATCACGTGTAATCTTTTATCCTTTTTGTTTTCTTCTTTGGACTTTTGTTTTGTTCGAGTACAAATTCTATGTTGTATTAGTGCATGTGGCCCAAAATAAGTCTCTTATATGAGAATAATTGGGTGAGCTAGATAGATTTTGGATCAATTTCAAATAATAATAAAAAGAATTATATTTCTCTTGCTAGTGATTTTATTTGTCAAAAAATGGAGAGAAAATTTATATACACAAAAGATGATATATACACGCATTAGTGTCTTTTTTCATCGTAAGTGAATCGGTACGTGTGCGCTAATCACGTGTGTTTTCTCATGTGACTTATGTTATTGTCACTAAAATGGCATTTTGGTCATTTAATCTACGTGTTGTCTTTTTCCTTTTATTTTTTTCTTAATTTTAGGCCCTTTGTTGTTCTAAAGCCCAATTTGTCTTTTGGACTAGTGCAACTCATCTTTATTGGATGAGCATAGATTCTCTACCATGTTTTTTAAAAGAAAAAGAAGAAATAGATTTCTATTGTTATAAATGACTCAAAATTTTGCACCCTAAAAATTATTATTATTATTATTATTATTATTATTATTATTATTATTATTATTATTATTATTATTATTATTATTATGTGTGCACACATATGATCTATAAAACATGTACCTATAGTAGATATCATTCTCAAAAAAAAAAAATTAAGAAAAAATTATTTCTCATGTAAACCATATTTTGATGTAATATTGCTCGATAATATTAAAGTGTACTATATGCATATTGTACATTGGTCACAAATTCAATCTTAACTAGCTTTTTAACCCGGCACTGCTCGGATTTTCGTCTTTTTGACTTAGTAGATTGAATTTTATTTTATGTTAATTTGTTTAGTACAGATGATTTAACATTGCATATCTAAATTCATATAATGTCAACGATAGGTTTATTTTTTTGAAAGCAACCATAAATTATGTTGATGACCAACATATATGTACATACATTATACTCCACACTCTTCTTTTTGTGGTATT
>JAYMTK010001783.1:0-15443 GCA_036897405.1 Pelargonium myrrhifolium | reverse complement strand
GGATTAGGCCCTTGCTGACGTGACACACATGTCAACGTGGATGCTGACGTGGCGGTGCGAAACCGGTTGTAACCGGTCAATTTGACCTAAACCATAATTTTTGATAAGTGCAGAGAGCTCCACAAAGAGAAACCCTAAATAGGGACATAATCTAAAATTCATGCAAGTGCAGAGGGCCTAGAACCATTATACCCTAAAAAGAATCAGATCTTCAAAACTCTCTCCAACCCTATCTTTAGTCTCCTCTCTTTATCACTTCTCTCATTCCACCGCCGCTCCACTTCCGCTCAATCTTTCGACCGCTCCGCCTTGCTTCGACTCTCTTCAGCTTCGATTCGCCTTGCTCCGTTAGATGGCTTGCTCCGCTTTTCAGTGTTGTTAAAGTTGTTGTCTTTAGTGTTTTTAGTGAATAATAAAATTTGATGTCTGTAAACTTTATGGCCAATTAGGTTGCTGGATTTGATGTTGTTGGTACTTATGAGATAGATTTGTGTGAAATTTTACTTCGATTCATCTGAATGGGTTTGTGTAATTTATATTAAGTTTGAGTAGAGGGAGAGTAAACTAGGAGTTATAAATTGGGTGCTCAATTTTGATCTCAATTGGAATGTAAAATCATATTGATGAAAAGTTTGATTTTATTTATTTTTTGGATTTTTTTTTGTAGTTATGGTGTTGTTAAAGTAGTTGCTTTCAGTGTTTTTGGTGAATGCCATTGAATCTTTTAGTTGTGATTTTGTATTAGTTTGTTGAATCTTTTTGAATTAGTTTAATGTTTCGGTGACAACATGAAGTTTCTGGCAACTTTTATGCAATTTCCGGCGACAGTATGCAGTTGTCGACAAGTAGATGAAGTTTCCGGCGAGTTTCGGTTGAAGAATTCGTCCGAATTGTCAAACATTCAAACTTGTTCTTGATTCTTCCTGACCAATGAAGAAGAAAGGTAAAAATATGCATTTTAATAAAAATTTAGATCATGTGCATGACACATGATGAGTCTGAAACTATAGAGTAATCCAAAATTACAAAAAAAGATTAGGGTATTCAAGTGCAAAATGTGTCAAATACAGGGTGCCATGTGTAATTATCCATAAAAAAAAAACCAGTTGACCTTAAATCCGAGATCCATGGAGTTTTTTTTTGTTGTTGAAATCATGGAGTTAAAACTATTAACGAACTTAACAATAAAAACTAACCAAGATTAAGAAGCAGGATTTGAACCATAGTGCACGCTAGCCACGAATCCTAACACGAGATCCGTAGTGCTAATATTAGACATGTCTTCAAAACCTTCAGACCGCCTAAACCTCCGCCCTCTGATTTCTTTCATTGACCTACAGATTTGAGCACAAATTTGTGAACCCGAACTCATCTATAGATAGCCACTTCCTTCCTGCCGTCGAGACCTATAATCATCGCGGCCTCCGATAAAATCTAACCCTTTTATTCCTCGTGACCGCCACCACCAAATTTCAATCCGCCGCCTAGATTTGCAATTTCCATGATATCATTGATCTACATAAACTCAATTTATCCACTTAAAAATATACAATATTTAAATAGTTGGGCTTTTAGGTCTGACTAAAATATTTGGGCTTGGTGCAGGTCCGGTAGAAGAGAAACTATTATGGATCGGGCTTCTTTCTTCGTTAACCCAACCTAAGCAGCAGCCATTTATTTCCTGGAAGATGAAATAGAAAATAAATAAATAAAAAGGAAAATAAGAAAAGCACGCACACGCACTCAAAAATTTGAGTGACCTTCCCTTCTTCTCTCGTCCCTGAAGCTCGTTGGAGCGCCAATGGCAATCATCGTTTAAATTTAAGCTCCAAACATTACTGAAGACGCCCGAAACGCTCCCTTCTTTGACCTTCCTCTTCTCAGTAGGGTTTTGGAGCAACACTAAACCCTAGAACTGAACTGCTTCTTTTGTTTAGGAAAATGGAGTCATTGCGATCCAATGGGCATATAGCGTACTCTAGTTCGATCGACAGCGGCACCACCACAGCACGATATCTACAACCTAATTACAGTAGCCGAGCCGTTCAGGTGCGTGATTCTTTCTTCATATCTGTTTACAAATTTTTATGGCAAAAACCGAATGAAGTGAATTCAGACTGGTTTCAAAAACCCTAGCCGTTTCCTTAGGGTTTTCAGATGATAAACAGTTTGATTTGGAGTAGAATTTCGACAAGGTGTTTGGTGTGTCTTGCCAATTTCGAAACCGATTTTAGGGTTTTAGGTTCAGTTGTGCTGTTAAAATCTCTCCAAGTGACACTTTTAACTGAGGCGTAATGGTACTTGCTCCAGTTTGCAACAGCTAGGCTGTTTGGTTGCATTTCTGTTCGTGTATATTGAATCCCACACCAGATTATTAATCAATATTGTAATTTTGCATGTGTCAAGTACAGTTTGTAGACATGGTTGAATTTATCTCTTGTTGGAGTTTTAAATTCCTTTTATCACAATGTCCGTACGGAGTCTGCTCATCCCTTTCTAATGCAGTCTATTAGAATATTCTAATTTTACTTTCAGGAAGCTTTGGAACACTTGGCATCTGTTGATCTGATTGAGTTGTGCAATGAAGCAAAAGTTGAGCGCTGTCGAGCAACGAGAGACTTAAGAAGCTGTGGGCGCTATGTGGATTATGTGTTGAACTCATGTGGGCATGCTTCCTTATGTGCTGAGTGTAGTCAACGGTGTGATCTTTGTCCAATTTGCAGAATCCCAATACCAAGGAATGGCAATAAGCTTCGGCTTCGCCTTTACTACGAGTGCATAGAGGCTGGCCTCATCTCCAAAAGACGTGATGAGAGATTTCAAGAGAAAGAAGACGGGGAGACACACCGAACTGTTGATGTTCAACGCCTTTATTCTTTGTTCGATGTTGCCATGGAGAATAACTTGGTTTCTTTGATCTGTCATTGTATCCACTTGGCATTATCTGTTTTGTTTTGTTTATGTTTTGTTTTTTTTTTCCATCAAATTTTGAAGTATATCAATTTAGTTTGTCAGTTATATGATGTTTTAAATATCACTGACACACAACTTCTTGGCATGGGAAGTTTCATAGAAAATTGAGTCCTCTCTCTCTTCCTTGCCCCATATCTTATATACATAAGGCTGAATTAAATTCAAATTATCAAAAAAGAGGGATAACACAAGAGTGGACCGGGCCACCTGATGCTTATGCTGTTATGTCAGTACTGATATTTTTATGAAATTCTACTGTTTGTTCTGTTATTGAAGTTTTGTTCACGTTGGAAATTCAGTTTCTCCTTAACCGATATATAACAGATGTTACAGATGTTTGCATGGATGAAACAGCTGTGTCTAGCGACCCTGTCATTGCTTTCTTGTTGGACGAAGTAGTTGTCAAGGATTGGTGCAAACGGACATTCAGCAACATCGTAGCAGAACTTAAAGATATTTGTATCCTTGGAACTTTGAAAATGTTCTGATGTTAAATGCCTTTTTTTTTTTAATCCTTCTATGAGCCTATTTTTTCCATGATTCAAGATGAGTGCACTTCTTAAGCATAATTTGTTAGATATACTTGAAGTAAAAGAGATGAGTTCTAGGTTGAGTCTGCTTCTTAAGTTTTCAGTGCAACTGGCTGGTATATCCAACGTGCTTGAAGTTTTGGAGTCATCATTCAAGGGCTCTCTTTCAGCACAACTTCATGACCTACACTACCTTCAAGAGAACATATTAAAGACAAAGCAGGTTTTTATTTCTTTATTTGACAAAGGGTATTTCTACTATTTATTGTTCTGAATGCTTTTCTGTATTATCTCTCATTATTGTGTTTTGCTTTCCAGCACATGGAGATTATGATATGGTGTATAAGACATGAGTTTTTGGATAATGTGAGGTCTCGTTATGATACTTTGATGTCATGGCGTTTTTCTGTCCGTGAAAGGAAAGCAGCTGCTATTAAACGTGCATGGCCAGATTCTGTAAATCACCCTGGTGAGTACATTGGACAAGATGGTTCCTTGTTCATTGAAGATGCAATGATGAATCTTGGAATTGAGGAAGTATATACACAAGAAATGGGTGAGGAAATGGGAATAACATTCTTGCAGAAGGATAAACCACCATTCTTCCAGTCAAAGATAGAGGGGCTGGGAGGATGCTATCCATTTGAAAATCTTCGAGCGGCTGTTGACTTACTCTTTTTACATGGGAGTTCTGATTTGGTACTTGCAAAGCAGGCAACTGTATCCTTTCTCAATCTTACTTACATATCTGATATTGAATGTTTATATTGATAGGATATTGTTCGATTTATCTTTTATGAATGACATCCTTCAAGTTTTGCAAACATGTTTCTTGGTTCCCTTAACTTATGCAAAGTTTCTGTATTATCTCTTTGATCGGCATTGGACTTTGCCTGATAACCAATGGAGCGTGATAGACAATTTCGCTGCTACTTTTGGTATAACCAGGCATTCCCTATTGGAGTCATTTACCTTTTATCTTCTAGATGATCACACAGATGAGGCTCTTCAGGTAATTACGGCCTTTTTTTTGTTTCATACTTTTCTTTCACATGTGCTCATTTAGTTGTGGTTCTCATATTTCACCTTGAAGTCACTACAGTATTACTAAACCAATTTTGAGAAGCATCTTCTATAACTTCAATGTGAAGTAATAATAACTGATAGGTCTGGTAATCAAGAGAGCCGCTTAACTAATTACTGGCACATTAAAATGTATTTTAAGGTTGTTATTGTTTAAAAAATGATCTGTTTGTAGCTTATTGAGATGTTAAAATTATGTAGACCTATTTGCTTTTCTGGAGAATAAGTTTACTTTGAATGTCTAGCATGGAGATTCTCACACCTTAATTGTGGGGCAATATTAGACGCGAGACAAGGAATTCATTAATTCTATCCCTAAGCTTTATATTTCTTCCTATATTCACAAATGTAAATGATCATATCCTGGTTAAGCTTTTCAAAACACCATCAGGAAAAGTTCTCTGAGTGAGTTGAAAAATACACATTTTCAAGGAGTTCTTGTTGGATTCCTGTATTGAAGTAGTTTGGTATGTGGTTATGTTTTGGTTTTGGGGATGACAGCGCAGAACTCTCTTTAACCTTTCAAGTAAACATGATTTGTGTTATCATTCATTCATATTCTAATTGTTGATCCATTTATTTGCTTAGGAAGCTTGTCACCTTCTTCCAGAGATCTCAAGCCCAGCAACTCATCCCAAGATAGCACAAGTCCTCTTAGAAAGGAACTGCCCTGACATTGCGCTGATGGTTTTACGTTGGTCTGGACGTGATGGGTTATCACAGCTGGTTTCACTTAATGAGGCTGTGACTGCAGTTCGTGTAAGAGTAGAGTGTGGACTTCTGACTGAAGCATTTACATACCAAAGAATGCTCTGCATCAAAGTCAGAGACAAAAAACTAAAGTTTGGGCAATCCGATATGTTGAAGGGGAATTGCCAATCCTGGCTCGAGTGGATGGAGACATTGGTTACTGAAATTTGCTTTCTTTGCATCCGGAGGAACCTGGTAGATCGAATGATAGAGTTACCCTGGAATTCTGATGAGGAGAAATATCTCCACAAGTGTCTTCTGGATTGTGCTATTGATGACCCTACAATAACTGTTGGAAGTCTTCTTGTCGTATTCTACCTGCAGGTAAATGCAAAATCTACAAAGCCACAAACAATCAAGGATTGAATTGTAATCTCCAAGTAATTGGGGTCAGCATCTAACAAGATCTTACTGGCGATGATAGTAAATGTTAATATTAATAGTTTAAAGAAGCATCACCATGAATATAAATTTGACAATTTGTGCAGCTCTATGTCATGTATGTGGTATGTTTCTATTCTTGAATCCATCATATAGATTCGTTTGTTTTTTAGATGATGAAAACAGTTCGAACCTTTGTTTCTTCCATCCGATTTTCATCTCATGGCAGTTGGCCTTTAAATAGATTACATGCTATAGCAAAATCTATTGTGGTAGGTCATCCATTATTGAGAGTTCTTTCAAGTTTTGGAGAACTATATGCTTCCAATTTGTATATTTGTTTTTTTTTTTTTTGCTGGGTGTATATAAGTTAAAGGGAAAACTAGTTTGACCATTTGTATGCTTTAATTATTTGTTAATTATGGAAAACCGGGATGAACCATGAGTAGATATGGTTCACTTGTAAAAAAGGTCATTGAGCGAATTCTTATTGATGGAGACCATCATGCTATATCTGATAGTAATACCTCAATTATTCTTAGTACTGGCATTTGTTCAGCTTCTTGAAGCATGGAATGGGATGATACAAATATATATTATTTGTTTAGTGTCTATTAGTTACGAGTTATGACTAGATTACCTCTTAACTGACAAAGTTGTCTTTCTTTACTGTTCCAGCGCTACCGGTATGCTGAGGCATACCAAGTTAATCTTAAACTGCAGAGTGCAGAGCAGGATTTCATTTCAAAGAATTCCGACGGTGAAGTTCTGTCTAAAATAGAAAAAGCAAGTCACTGGAGAGAAGGATTGGTTGTAAGTTTTTCAAAACCTGATAGATTTTATAAAGGTGCATCTGTCCAAAAGCTAATTGAAATAGGGACTGAGGCATGAGGCAGAAACATGGTTAAAAGTCTCGGAGATTTTAGTTTTGTTTTGCTATATCTTATTATCCTATTAAGGATAATGGACCACAACAAGCAGCCATGCTTGAGAGTGGTTTAGTTTGACTCAAAAATTAACAAACTATCTAGAAAGCACACACTGGATGCCACCATAGGTAGATTCACACAAGTGATTTAGAGTTTTGGAGGAATTGGTTCAAGGCGGACGTCCAAATAACTAAACTGTTAATTTTTATTAATTTGTGCATGCTTACACTATATGGAAAGTACTCCCTCCGTCCAAAAATAAGTGTCCTTTCTATTTTGAGAAAAATTAAGGAGAAGGTAATTAGTGTTGTATATTCCTCTTCTATCCATATGCACGTGTTGTAACAAACTTAAGGGATACTAATTAACTTAATATGGAGACATTATTGACAATTCATACATAATTAACTTAGAAAAAGGAAACAAGACACTTATTTTGGGACGAAGGGAGTATTGATTAATAGGAGTATTACTTTCATAGTAATCCAATAAATTTCTGAATTGCTCTCATAAATTTGTAACAGGATAAAAGCTTGGAGTTGATGACAGAGGTAGAGCGGCAACAAGTAAAGACTGGACAATTACCTGAGAATGTTGCGTCTTGTGAGGAAGTTTTAATGTCTGCAAGTTCTCTACCTGAGCCGGAAGGACCAAGATCGACCAGTTTATTGATTCCTTCATCAACAGATTCTTCTTTTCTCCTGGGGTCTAAGCAGACAAGTATCTTGAAACCATCAGTATTTGAAACTCCAAGAAGACTAGGCGGGTCTGTCAACAATCCTCTCTTTGATTTGGTTAACCACAGCTCTCCTTCAAGTGCATTCACCAAAGCAGAAAGAGGACTGAAGCTTCCGGTTAGCAGTAACAAGGGTTTCAAATTTGATAACTTCTCGACTCCTGGAATTCCTCTAGCTAGTTCACAGAATGTCACACCTTTCAAAGAAGCCAACAAAAATTTGCTGAGAGAGCCTCTGAGCAGCCCCCTCCTGGACAAAGAATATGACAGAATATCTCCAGAATTGGCACAGAATGGGTTTGCCAATCAATTCCGAAACACAAGTCCTCCATACTCTCGCAGGGTTACAGCAAATCCCATGACTACACCTATCAGCAACCATGCCCTCTTCAAAGATTCTACGAGAGATGTACTTTCTAATCGGTCTGCTAAAAGAGATCAGTCTGATAGAGATGGTAGAACGTGGATTGTGGTTCCCTCGGAGGATTCTATGGACGTATCTTGGAAGTAAGACTTTAAACTCCCTTTTGCCATTA
The DNA here is from genome assembly GCA_036897405.1 of Pelargonium myrrhifolium. Lineage (NCBI taxonomy): Eukaryota > Viridiplantae > Streptophyta > Magnoliopsida > Geraniales > Geraniaceae > Pelargonium > Pelargonium myrrhifolium. The sequence goes on along the minus strand of JAYMTK010001783.1, from coordinate 7,525 downwards.
TCCCTTCCCCGTTTGATATATTCTTAGCTTATTCATTATTTCAATTATGTAAATAAAATTTTCATATTTCAGCCATGGAGAGGGCAGTGTGGCTGTTGAGGACATGAATGTGGATGGAGGGCAACGATGGAGGTCCGACGAAACCAGCGATGAGGATGAAGAGCAGAGCCCGGAGATGGCTATAGGAGTAGCCTCGCGTGCGACTCCAATGAGGGGAATCAGAAAGAGCAGGTTTGCTAGAAGATGACAATTGGAGCCCTCTTCTCTGTAAAAGTTGATAACAATCATGTACTTTTTGCAGTCACTCAGTTGGATAATTTGAAAATAGAGAACCTCAAACAACCAAAAAGAGATTCTGGTAGAATCGAAAGTCAAAAGAGGGTGGAAAAACCCTGCGTGGTTGGCCACATTTTTGTGATCTTTCTGAAATGTTGGGCGGTGGAAGCAGTTTTGTTGTAGTCACAAGCAATACTTATTTTTTTCCTCTTCTCCATATTGTACTTTTGACAATTTTACTTGTTAAATTTTGCTTCTGACTTGTGATGTCAGTATATTCATGCCCGCTGTAACTTGTGCAAAAACAGTATAAATTCTTGTTTGTTGCTCCCATTTTCGAGACTCCCAATTGGTCGATCGTTCAATTAGCGTTCATAAATTCAGATGAGGAGTGTTCACTTCTTTTAATAAAACAGTTTAAGAAATAATTTCACAATCATCGACTCGGTTAATAAGAAAATAAGCTGTCAAGTTTCGTTTCAATCATTTTTCGTCGAATTAGGAAGGAGAAGGAGAAGATGACGGCGGTGGCCAAGTCTCTGCAACTTCCAATCATCGACTTGTCGTCGCCGGATCGCCTATTCACCGCCGCTTCAATCCGCCAGGTAGCCTTTATTTTTCGCTCTTCTGAGTTCCGAGCTTGACTCGAACAGCTCTCGGAGCTTCTCCTCCCAATTGAATCTCAGTATTTGTTGTTTTTGTTCTGCAAGCACTAGTGAAACAAGAAAACGATAGTTTCGGTCCACTGCTTTTTATTATTTATTTTTTCTATAAATGATGAGCTAAATACGTTCCTGGTCCTTCTTGTATCTTAGGTGTGTGTGGAGCATGGTTTCTTTTACCTTGTGAATCATGGGGTGGAGGATGAGCTGCTTGCTAGGGTTTTCGACGAGAGCAAGAAATTCTTTTCACTCCGCCTGGAAGAGAAGATGAAAATTGAGCGCAAGGAACACAGAGGCTACACACCCCTGTATGCTGAGAATCTCGATCCATCTTCTAGTTCAAAAGGTTTGTAGGACTCTACTCTGCTATTAAAGTTCATTATTTTGTAGCCTATATGATGCTCGTAGAGATTTACAGTGAAGCAACCATAACAGAACTATACCTATTTGTTGGTGAAGCTGTATATTCTATTATAGCTTCTCATCTGTAGTGTTTCTATAAGATGATTGCATTCAAGTTATTACATATGGTGCATGTTTGAACTTAGAAGCTCTGTTACTTTCTTGGCTTTTGGATCATATGCAATTATCATTGAGTACTTGTATTAAAACAGGAGACTCAAAAGAGAGTTTCTACATCGGACCTTTGGAAGGTGCAGCATCAAATTTGAACCAATGGCCTTCAGCAGGTACTGTTTCTACTATTATATTATGTTGTGCACCACCGTAAGATCTGCGTGTGTATTTTAGGCATTAGTTTTAGTATTTGCTATATAGTTTCTTTTCGCGTTTTGTATAGGATTTTCTTGTTTATTTATTTATGTAAATATACCATTTAGAATCAATTTTTATGATATTGAATATTCACACATTGTGTATACTCACACAAACATGTTTATGTGCTTTTCCTCACATATTTGAGTATGCACATTGTTAGTAGCAATCATGATTTTTGAGATGAGAATTATAATCGAGCCTTATTTTGCATGATATCGCGGCTTGGGATTTCCAGATGTTCTGCCATGTTATAGGCCCACAATGGAGTCTTACTATCAAAAAGTTTTGTAAGTTTTCATGTCTTCGTATTGTTGTTTGCCATTTTGATTTTATGGTTACAACCAAAGATTGAAATTTGTTCGATTTAAGTTGTTCAGAGGTTTTTGTTTCTTATTTAACTAGTTAACTCAATTTCCATGCTGATTTTTCACTTGAAACTTAGTTATTCGTCAAGCCTTTCTATAATCTGACAAGAACATTAAAAAAATTGGTATTTTCTTATGCTCTAGTGATACTTAGGCTAGGAAATTATGAAGGTTCCTCTGCATTTTAACCGGGGATCCTTGATTATAGCTATATCTAGTTGGATTATGGGTTTTGTGGGATAGGAATATGTTTCTGCCTCTTTGACAAGTAAAGATATTAAGAGGAGCGATACTTTATCTGGTGCCTCAGGTCTGCTGGAAAAAGTTTGGCCTCCTTGATTGCTCTATCTTTGTATTTGGATGAAGATTTGTTTGTGAAAGTGGGAGCGCTGGATGCGCCTTGCGCATTTCTTCGACTGTTACACTATCCTGGTATGTGGCTCAACTGGTTTCCTTATACGTGATACTCATCTCCACTCTCCAGTTTTACCCTGTTGATCATAAAACAAGCTGTCAACAGGATATAGTTCGCAAGCAGCAAGTCCTCTCGTATGGATCTTACTAGCTTTCCAGATTTGGGATATGATATTTCTTGCTTCTGAAACAGATTGATCTTGCTTATTATCTGCAGCAATTTAGAGTTTGAAATCCACCCAAGTAGATATAGTAAAGAACTTCCAGGAAAACAAAAACAAAAAAAACTGCCAAAGCAGTATACCCTGCCTGATAATACTCTCCCAAATTATGATTTTAGGTGAATTGGAGGTTTCTGATGAGGAAATATATGGCGCTTCTGCACATTCAGATTATGGAATGATCACTCTTCTGGCAACTGATGGCGTTCGAGGATTACAGGCATGTCTCGGCTGCATATATAACTTCAATGCTATTATTTGTGATCTTCTTAATTAATTTGTATGTTAACAGATCTGCAGGGAAAAATCTAGGCATCCAAGGGTCTGGGAGGATGTTCCAAACATCAAAGGGTAAGTACCTTGATATATGAACTTTATTTTACCTATACACAGTAAATAAGGTTCAGCATCTCATATAAAAAATGGATAGTTCTGTTGAGTTACTATTTATACTCCTGGAGTAACCTTGCATAGTTTTGGATTGTGAATAATGATGTGTACAAGATACAACTTGTGATCATTCGTTATGTGTACAAGTTTGGCTGTTTTCCTTGATTTATAACTGATACGAGATTCTCTTAAATAATCATCTCATGGTGAGTGAAGCGTCGCCTTCCGTTTCAGTCTCATATACTTAACATCTTAATTTGCAGGGCCTTCATTGTTAACCTCGGGGACATGATGGAGAGGTGGACTAATTGTTTGTACCGGTAATTAGTCATCTATTAATTGGAAGCTCATAAATCTATATTCTTGAGATGGTACTTCTAACTCGAGTAGGTTATTTACAGGTCAACAATGCACAGAGTTATGCCAACAGGACAAGAACGCTTTTCTGTAATGAATTATTTGCTTCCTTGTTTTCGTTTGGTTGTGTGCTTTTGTGATCATAAATGCTAACTGCAAATTTGTAGGTTGCATTCTTCTTAGATCCGAACCAAGATTGTGTGGTGGAGTGCTTGAAAAGCTGTTGCAGTGAGTCGTGTCCTCCAAGGTATAATAAACAAGCACATTTTGTTTTAGTAGGTATATACTACTATAGATTAAGAAACAGTCAGTAATGAGTACATATTCCACGTACAGGTTTCCACCAATACGCAGTGGAGACTACCTGAATGAGCGATTCAGGGTTACATTCAGCTCATAGAACAACGACTTCTGCGCTATCAGAAACAGGAGAGGAGACCACCTAAGGATGCATTTAGAAAATTGGTCATTTTCACTACATATAATAATATTTGGAAGCAGAGTTGAACAATTTTTGAGTTAATTAAACAGTCGTATCTCATAAATTAAGAAATAAGTATAAAAAAAATGTCGGAATCGACTCTCCACCGCTGGTTCAATCCGACATGCAGCTTTTCTTTTTCTTTTTCTTCTTCTTCCTGTACACTCCGCCAATAGACCTTTTTGAAATCAGAATTCGTAACACAAAAATATATAACTTTTTAGTACGTATTTGAATGAACATTTAAAAATAAGGCCTACTAATATAATGGACAATATGAAATAAGGCCCAGGTTTACATGAGTACACATGATTTAACAGCTTCTGTAGCCAAAGAAATGAGCTACCTGATTCCTACACCGTATAATCCATTAGAAATTAACTCTTTCACAGTGATAACATAGGTTATTACAATCTTTAATAAACAACTCATACCCCTCCGACTCTATTATGAGATCTAAGATAACATTTGAGGCATCACTCTCTACCTTAATTTTGGACCATCCTTTGTCCCGAGCCCACATGAGAGCTTCCCGAACTTCTATGGCCTCCAGCTCCTCTGAACCAACCACCACTCCAGCCCACACCCTTGTACCTCCTCCCCTCCATTCCCCATTCCAATCTCGTGCCACCCAATCAGCCCCGTACGTCCCCGCAACCCCTCGTACACCCCCATCAACGTTTATCTTGATGAAACCGTCCGGTGGCTTCTTCAATTTCCCATTCACCTGTTTGATAACCGGGGCTACCCTCCTCCTCCTCCCATCATCCTCCAATCCATTCGCTATACACCACTCAACTTGAGTATCTTTAGCAATCCAGACCACCACCTGTGGATCACAATGTTTTTGATTCCATACCTTATCATTGCTCTTCTTCCAAATGCTCCACCCAATATATAACGCCAGGTGCATGTCCTTCCTCTCCATCCCCAAAATCAATTTCAGTCCCTCTTGCACCGACCTGCAGCCCCTAAACAAGCTCCCCATCCCCACCACCTCCCACGTTTTTAAAGACTCCGAACAACTAAAAATCTCATGCAGTTTCAATTCCACCCTAAACTCAAAAATCGGACACGAGACCCCTATATTGGCCCCTCTCCGAGCCAAATTTTCCAGCACCGACAAGCACCCCGCTACTACCTTCCACCAAAACATTTTACTTTAGGTTGTACTGTTGTATTCCATAATTGCTTTCACATGTTATAATTTTGCCTTGTTGCCGAATCACACACAAAAGAATACGCGCTACGAACAGTATACATACCTCGTTTGTCTCGAGTCCACATAAATGTGTCGTTTTGTGTCGTATAAGGCAGACAGACCTTCAAGATGTCCTTCCGTACTCATCCGAGACATTAGCTCGTAGCTTGACCCAATCTCATTTACGACCTCTTTCCTCTTAAAATCAGCCTTTTTGATGGATCTCAATGTGTAACTTGGGTTCGTACTTATGTCCGCATCGATAAAATCAGAGTCCTAAAAGTACTTTCCTTTAAAAACTCGAGTAAAGAGTGAGTCTGGGTTGGTTTGTAATCTCCTTCCCTGTTTACCGAGAAGAGCCACATTAAAGTTCCTCAAGCTTCGAAACCTTAAACCCCCAACGCCTTACTCTTACACATCTTTCCCCACTCAAACCAATGCATAGCCTTTTTGCCCCCACTTTTGGACCCCCACCAATACACATTCCACACCTTCTCTAATTCATCATTGATTCGTTTTGGCAGCAGGTATACACTCATAACATAGGTCGGCAAAGCTTGAGCTACCTCTTAAGTAAGACTTCCTTCCCTGCCGCTGACAAAAACTTTATTCCCCAACCTGTAATTCTCTCTCTGGCTCTATCAATCAACTTGCCAAAAACACCTACCTTCTTTCGGCCTATTCCAATCAGAACACCCAAATAGCTTCCGATTTTTGATACCTCCTCAATTCCCAAACTGTTTCACCATATCCCGAACCTCAGCAGGTGTGCCCGGGCTAAAAATTGCAGAAGACTTATGATAGTTTATCATTTTTCCCGAAGCCCGTTCATAATTCGTGAATATCTCCTTCAGCTGCTTCATACCCGTCTCACGAGCCCTACTTAACACCATAGCATCATCCGCAAAGAACAAATGACTCACCTGTGGGCTCCCTCGCGCAACCTACATCCCACGATCCTTCCCTCCTTCTCCTTTAGTCGAAACCCATTGAAAAGCCTTTCCGTACATAAAAGGAACAAGAAAAGTGATAGGGGGTCTCCTTGCCGAAGACCTCTAGTAGGCATATATTCTGGTAACAACAACCCATTCAAATCGATTCGAAAAGTAACCGACGTAATACACAACATAATGAGACATACCCATCTCCTATCAAACTCGAGACGTAACATGACCAACCGCAAATATTCTCAATTCACTCTATCATATGCCTTAGCTATGTCTAGTTTAAGGGCTACCCAACTATCTTCCTTATGTATATGTCTATTAATCCAGTGCGCAGTCTCATTGGCAATATAAACGTTATCTGTAATTAATCGGCCTTAGTCAAACGCACTTTGAAATTCAAAAATAATATCACCCATTACATGCTTTAGTCTTGAGGTAAGCATTTTAGAGATAATTTTATAACTGACATTACATAAAGCAATAGGGCGTAGGTCACCTACCTTCTCCGGTTTCTTCTTCTTCGTAATAAGCTCCACGTGTGTTACATTGAAATCTTCCGGGAACTCCCTATCCTTGATAAACCGTAGGCATGCCTCTTCCACATCTTCTCCGATCACATCCCAATGTTCCTGGTAAAACCCCACTCCAAACCCATCCGGTTCTAGCGACTTCCCTGGATTCATGCTTCGGACTGCTTCTCGAACTTCTACCCGAGTAAACTCTTTAAGGAGCCACTCATTATGTACATTCGTCACCTTTGGTTAGAGGTGTTGGACAATCACCCAGGTAGGGGTGCAAGAGAAATTCGCTCAACCCGTGACCCGCTAAACCCGCCCACAACCCACCTCGCCAAAAGACCACCCGATGTGATTTGGAAAGACAAGCGGATCAATCCGTACCCACCCGTTGGAGAAATGGGTGGTCCACGGATTAGGCAAAATGGCGAGCGGGTCAACCCGCAACCTGTAGAATACTAACCCTAGTGTACCCATATATATATACCCTCATATAGCCTAACCCTACCCATTTCTCTCTTCTCTTCGTTTTCGGCTGATACCCTCTCACTCTCTGAGACCCATCGTTCCATCTTCTTCCTTTTCGTTATGTCTTCTCCATCCATTCCTTTTCTCGAAGCGAATTATTGGACTGGCCTTTAATGGAGGCTTGTTTCTTCTTCATTCATGGTACTATAAAGTTTAGATCATTTGGAAATGATCTTCAAGCTCTAACTATCCCTTTTTGTTTGTGTTCGTTTTACATATTTCACCTCCTCTTTGACTTTGACTTCGAGTTCGAGGATGTCTGAGTCTTCAGAGAGCAGCGAGGAGCTGGCCGCCGACAATGTAAGTTCACCCACCCTTCATCTCTTTTTTCGTTTTGTAATTTAGGTTAAAACTAAGTTTGCATGTTGGTTTAATTGGGGGTTTTGTTTAA
>JAYMTK010001782.1:0-15450 GCA_036897405.1 Pelargonium myrrhifolium | reverse complement strand
ACATATTTGCAAATGCTGGGAAAGTTGAGGGTAGTTAATAGTTAATTTTGTAATTGAGGGTAGTGAAGTGCAAATGAGGATAGTGAATTGTAATTAACCCTAAAAGAAAACAAAATAAGAATTCAATGAATACCATAAACTACATACAACAGTGTAGGTCTTAATATCCATACCTTCCCAGTCTGAAGAGCTACTTTCCGAACTGATGACTGAAAGTACAACCAGTAAAAAGGTCAAGAAAGTAACTGAAAATGCAAATTCAATGTACACAGCATCCAAAACAAAAATATTCTTCTCATATGGTCTAAAACAAACAAGGAAATGAAGTACTGCTGGTTTGAAATCTATTGCTCTGGTATTCCTCATGCTGATCTTGCTGAAATTTCAGAAACTTATGAATGAAATTACAAGCTATAGAAACATTGAGAAATAAACAGGAAAAGCTCGAAAAGTAACTTTCATGTAGATAGCATACGAAACAATTAACATGTTTGATGTTGAAATATGGTCTAAATCAAACAAGGAAATGAAGGACTACAAGTTTGAAATCTTTTGTTCTGATATTCCTCATGCTGACCTTGCTGAAATTTGAAAGACTACAAGTTTTAAAAGTTGACCAGAGAACCTAATTGATATTCAAATAAGAGTTTGTGGAGTAATGTTTTCCTGATTGTTCTGTGCAAGATCAGATTGTTTGGCTTGAATCCTCAACTGATGAGGAAGTTTTCTCTAGCAGAAACATTGGATTACCTCAGGCTAAAGAAGCAGCAGGTTGCCTGGCTTAAATTGGCATGGTTTCAATGAACAATTCCAAAGAGTTATGCATCTCTAGGTTAGCTATCTTGAAGGTTTTCAGCTAAGAGCAGGTTGGAAAAGTGGGGTCTTAAAGCGGACACAAATTGTATCCTATGCCACCAAAGGATTGAAAGAGGATCTCACTTTTTTATATTAGGATTTGTTAACTTTTTTTATAGGCAATGCCTCTGCATGTACGGAGACTGAAATTGTGGATTTAATTTCAACTGAAAATGTCCATATCTATCACATTTGGAAGGGGATAAACAAGAGAATACATCAGAAATCAGTCATGTCATAGATGAAGCTTTTCATCACATCACTTAAGATGTGAGAAAGAAAATTGCTTCTGTCTTCCACCCAACAAATCTAGTTGCAAAACTGTTCCTAACATTTAGATTGCTATTTACCCCTATTAAGGAGCATCTTAAACTGTGTTTCTTCGTTGGGTTGCTAGGTTAGTTCAGCAAACTGTACTTTATTTATATCTCTTCTTGTACACAAGCTTGATTTTTAGAATAAAATTTCTGCATTTATCCAAAAACTCAAGTTGCAAACTAAAAAAAATGTGGAACCAATATATTAGTAAATAGATAAATTGTGAATGTGTAAAAATCAAACTCCAAAACAATGCCCTCCCCCACCCTCCATAATCCATCCTGTCCTTTGTCCATTTTAATTTATCTCTCCTGTATCATTTGTCCTATAAATTTCCACACACAAAAGAGACCCATTTGAAAACAATGAGTGACATGTAGAACCAAATTAACCCTCCTGCTCCCCCTCCCCTATAAAAAGAGAGAGAGGAAATATATATAACAAAAGAGAGTAGCATATCTAAAAGCATCTCATAGATATGAGCAAAGAGCATGTGACTAATCATTTGAAACCTCATAAACTAATCAGGATACAATCATAATATTTCTCATTTCTCCACTACTTGCAATATTGACTTCTTGAATCATTATATAGTAGTAATTCATGATAACAATATGTTGGACAATTTTAGAGGATGAATTAAAGATAGGATTTCCATATCCTCAGACGAAATAAAAGCATCAGATGTGATTGATATTTGCTGAAAGTACCCACAATAGATTTTAGTAACAGAAAAACATAAACACAATGACAATACCATAGTTATTATAAAATATATAGAGAATAGTAACTGACCCTGCCATTAAGACCAGTGGACTCAAAGAAGGTATCATTTCCTCCATAGAGAAGCCCCTAAAATAACAAACAAGCATTCACAGAGAGAACAAATCATGCATCTAACATTAGATATAACAAAGTTTGGAGTAAATGTTCCATTCCATTACCAATTAGTTACTTAAACAAATAGCAATTCTAATAAGTGGGAAACTGTAGATTACCTCAGTGAAGGCTTGGGGGTCGTGAGGGAAGTGGCGGAGTACCAGAATTGAGTAAATTGGAACTGATGGGACAGCAGCTTGGACACATGAGATCCAAGTGTGCGGAGAAATGCCGAAAAGAACAAAAACGCAGGAGAGGCAGAGAGAGGGGCGAGGAGGAGCCATGGAAATGGTGGGTCTCTTCATAGGAAGGCGATCTTGATGTTGTAGCCATGAATCGACGATTTCATGAAACTATAAAAAGAAACGTGAGTCAGCTGTCAGAAAAACAGCAGGTAGGTAGGTGGGGGTAAAGCAAAGATGCGATTGCAGGTACGTACGGGACGATCCTAGTGCGCAGGTGTTGGTCAGCTACGGGGCGCTGTCACATGTAGTATTATAATTCTGTCACTTATTCAGCTTTCATACCAGTTTTATTCGTTTCTGTCAATGGTCGTGTCAAAGAAAAGGACATGATATAGTAGTAGTAATTGTTTGTTACCTCTCCGAATAAATGATTTCGAACATCTCGCCTCAATGTATATATAAGTGTATATAGCACCTGCAGACTTATTGTCATTTTGCATTTGGTCCTCGGGTTTTTATTTTTTTTAAAACGTCTTTGAACTTGAATATTTTTTTGGGTTTGGTTCAAAATACCGGTTGTAACCGGTTTCACTTCCACGTCCCCATAAACCGCCACGTCAGCAAGTAAAATGGATCATACGCATACATAAATCACCCCTGGACTTGATTTATTTTTGCATTTACTCCATTCTGAAAAATCCACCGGAATCTTCATAGTTTGAAGATTCCGGCCACTGGAATTTGAATTTTCCAAATTTTTATATCAAAACCACCAAATCAAACATCAAAACCAACCACGACCCCATTCGACCTAAATGAAAAAACCGATTACACCAAATTGAACCTAATTATCAAATGGAACCTAATGATCAAAACCCATTACACCAAATTGAAAACCCACCTCAAAGAAGAGACATGAAGAGCTGGGTCTTCTAATACCTCTGTAAGTAATATTAGACATGTACATAAGTTTGTAGCGAGCAGTGATAAAACAATCACTCAATGGGCCAATCATACATGTAGTATTGACCTTGAAAAACCTATCCTGATGTTCTTAGAGATTTCTTAAGTAATGGTTGGTTCCAATCAAAGGCGCGGGTCGGGTTTGAGGTTTGAAAGTTAGGCACTGTCAAATAGTTAGTATAGGTTGAAGGATCGATTTGTTCAATTTGGTTTTCTAAACTTGGCACATTGTTATTGTATATATCAGCCTGCTCGTAACTATTTGCAGGATCTTTCGCTGAAGACAGTGAATGGCTTGACCAACTGTTTCCTCAACGTGATTAATGAAAACACAGATATTACATGTGGTCACTGTCTAATAATGAAGTTTATTGCCTCGTAAACAGATTACTAGCTAGTCTCTTCATGTCTCTTCTTTGAGGTGGGTTTTCAATTTGGTGTAATGTGTTTTGATCATTAGGTTTCATTTGATAATTAGGTTCAATTTGGTGTAATCGGTTTTCAATTTGAGGTGAGTTTTCAATTTGGTGTAATCGGTTTCGTCATTTAGGTCGAATTGGGAAGCAATTTAGGAGATGGGACAGAGAACAAATTGGGGTCGTGGTTGGTTTTGATGTTTTATTTGGTGGTTTTGAGATAAAAATCTAGAAAATCCAGATTCCAGTGGCCGGAATCTTCATAATTTGAAGATTCCGGTGGATTTTTCAAAATGGACTAAACGCAAAAATAAATCAAGTCCAGGGGTATGCGCATGGTCCATTTTTACTTGCTGACGTGCCGGTTTATGGGGACGTGGAAGTGAAACCGGTTACAACCGGTATTTTGGACCAAACCCAAAAAAAATTCAAGTCCAGGGACATTTAAAAAAAATAAAAACCCAAGGGCTAAATGCAAAATGGCAATAATTCCAGGAGCTGCAGGTGCTATTTACCCTATCAAATATGATCAAGTGAACGTACCTTTTTATTATATATGTCTACATATTTATAAGATATGTTTATATGTCTTTACAACGGTCATCTCAAATTTATCGGTATACTATTCATTGCTATATCTTACTTATGGACTCATAGTTTGGACCCCCATTTCGTTCACGTGATGGGCTTATTGTACATATCCTCTCTGATTTCTAGTCGCCAACTAAGAGAATGTTACGTTATTTTCAATCATCTTGTCCAGTTCGGTCTATATGGATATAATACCGATAATCCTCCTTTCTCGATATGATGTGGTCCCAAACCCCAACTACGATACTTCTGATTATCCATACCGAATAAGTTTATTTGGTCGATTAGTTTTCAAGTTGGGTTCTTAGCCAAAGAGAGGTCTAAAATGAGCATGATGTTTCATTTTATCATCTTTTGTTTTGTCAATGAAGTTCCTTTTCATATCTCTTGTTTGCTTTGACCATTCATTAAGCTATTTGCATGTTCATGGTTTGTTTTTCTTGTTATATCCCCCTTCTCCATTTGTAGTATGTTGCATTATCTTTACTTAATCATTCATTTTACTTTAGTCACACTTGAAACCATGACATGGAAATTGTGTTATGGAAGGGATAATCTTAAACCATCTCAACTATAATCCTCAAATACAAATGTAAAGAGGTACAAGTGATAAACACTACAATAACACACACACATACATACATAAGAATTTTGAAACACACAAACACATGCAACCATCAATTCTATTTTACAATATTAACATTAGTATAGGCTGATCTACATCACACAATAGATACAATACTGATACAATATGTAGTACAGACAACATAAGTTTGTAATTAACTTTCTATCTATGAGCTCTTGCTTCCAGAACAAAAAAAAATTGCTCTAAGACCTATTGGTAATCAAAATAAAACCAAGTCATTTACCAATTTTTACCCGCAATGTACATATATATCACAACAGGAGCGAAATCAGATAAATGAGTATAATGTGTACTTGTAAATTGTAATATGAGGAAGCTAATTCGTTCCGTCAGTGCTCCCAATTGGATATATCCTCCTGCATCAATAACCAACAACGACCGTGTCATTTACAAACCAATGTCAGGGCCGGATATATGAATCTTTTAGCAATGCGTATCTAAAATGACGAAGAATGCAACATGCTCTCGAGGAAAAACATGTGTCCAAAGATCCAACAATTCAGCACGTAAAATCCTCATAATAAGTCCAGATGCTGTTTGAGTTTCTTGATAGATGAGCTTGCAAATTGCAATCAATCTATACCATAATCTTAATTTCCATAGCTCGATGACTTGTGTTTTCTTATCTTCCATGTAAAACTCTTAAATTAAGAATTATGTTCGGATGAGGAACCTCCACAGCAATAGATTAAAAGTTCTAAGATAGAGGATTGCTCAAGAGTGAAAAAAAATGTTGTCATTATCATTTCAATTCAATTTAACTCATCATGAACAAATAAAAGGCCAATCCATTGCAAATTTTAGAAGCAAACAATTAACCTCTGGTTAAGTTGTGAAATAACATCATATCTAAAACGGTTGGCAGCAAGATGATAACAAGTCTGGCATGAGGTGAATATTGAAAGCCAGTATCGTAAAAGCTACTGAGAAAAATCCATACAGAACTTATGAAACTAAAGATCAGGCTCTACTGCTCTAGGTTCTTTTCTTTCAGGCTTTTAACAGAATGCTAAACTTACCTTGCAATAGCTTAAGGGTTGAAATGATCAGCTTAGAAACAAAAAATGGGTGCTCGGTTTAATTAAAATCCCCATAAACTGAACTCCATTAAGAGATCAATAGAATAAGTTGGCCAACAAATTTTATATTTACAAATCTTAAGCTCTTTATTGGCTCGGTAGATTTATGGGCTCAAATTTCTCTCCCACCATTATTTCCTTTCCTCATATATGTGCCAGCTTACAACACCTTTAGGCAGTGAAGAAAAAAAAAAAAAAAACAGATTATGTTCATGTAATTAAAAATATAGCAGAGTACATACCTCTTCCACTCTATAGCAGCTCATTCCAAAATCAACGCCCAAATTATCTGCTTCAGCTTCCTCGTTTTCAATTTCTGCATCTGTAAATGTTAGTGCTCGCTGTAACTTCCTGGGAGAGAAGACCTCAACCTCAGCCATATATGTTGCAGTCACAGGCCGGTGATCAGAAAGTTTAAGTTCAGCCCTCCGGTAACTCAGTAGTCTCAGTCCCTTTCCATATGAAAGAATGCGGTCACACCTGTAGAGGATGAAATCCAATTACTGTAAAGTTAATACAGACTTTGGATATTTAAGAGATAAAGGCATCCGAGCTACAAATCATCATGTACATAAAGTGAGGATTGGATTATCTATTATAAGCAGACTACAATTTCCATAGCTCGGTATTCTAGTATGCTCTAGTTTCCTCCACCAACACATGTCCCTCAACATTATCGTAAAATTTAGTGCTTCATACCAAGGATGAAGGCATTCACACTACACGGGTACCACATAAAGGAATATGAAGATAGAATTTACAGTAGTAGACACAAAGAGAAAGATAAAAATATGGTACTGGTACTTAACTAAAAATGAACAAACAGAGATACCCTAAGCACAAAATGACAAATGGATAAAATTAAAATTTCAGCATGACTACTACCTTGTACATTCATTCAACTAATGTGAACAACGACACAGGTTAAAATGTATATAATTTGCTAGAATGTGTTAATGAAGTGCACTCATAGTTCTGCAGTTAACAAAAGAAAGGAATTTGAATCAGAAATGACATTTTACTCAGCAAGGAGATTTCTTTATCTTCAGTGTATGTGAGGACAATTTGCATGGGTTAGATCAAACCCTACATTAGCTCTTGTGGGCTTGGATTTTATTCTGTTATGGATCTGGTTTAGAGCCTTAGAGAGAATGACAAGGTTTAACCAAGGGAGTCCACAGAGGGGAATCTCTCGATCCCTCGTAAGCATATGCAAATGAGGAAAGATCATCCATTTGATCTCTGTTCCCTCCCCTCCTATAATAACAGTTAAGATTTTGCTTTCAAATTAAGAAGTTGGTTATCAGCCAACAGCTTTGAAATTTTGATTTAATGGATCATGTATATATATACCTAGTTGTATCTAGATTATATCCAGGATCTGTATTTGCAATCACAGTCATGCTAAAACCCAGATCCTACATTGCTATAACTTACTGCCGAGACGAAATGGAAACGAAAAATGAAAAATACTTTCATAAGAGATTAATGACGAACCGATTAGTATAAAATGTATAACTTTTACACGACCATACACAAAAATAAATGATAGATATAGATTGATCTGAAAGGATGTGTTAAACATGATGTGAAGGTGTGGTAATCACTTAGGACTTTGACAAAATCAAACTTCTAGATGCATACCATGCTGGAGTACGCCTCCCAATCTTTGGATCTCCCCCATAGTACTTTTCTGAATTGATCTCATACTTATATGTGGGTGGAAAATTTAAAGTGCCTTCTGACCATCCGTCAAAAGCACGACCTTTCCTCATCTCTCGTACAAGCTGTCAGAATAAAATGTCAATATGTAGTTTATCCTATAAACTTAATTTCGATGAGCAAAAAAGTGCATGGAAATAATATGAATCCATTGAAAGCTTCCATATAATTCACATTCACAATATGCATTGATGGGCTATAATTGTCAAAATGTTGTCGGGTATCTGTAATGAGTAATGAGTAATGACAAAATATGAACATGGCTGTGTACACTTCCTTGTACAATGCACATCAATTGGTAGATTCAGATTAGTCAAATAATAGTATAAACATTGGTGAATTGTGACCTGAACTACAGGAAAAGAATGCTAGTGTACCTGGTCCTTTTCAAGCAACTTAGACCACTCTTTTCTGGAGATAAGTTCTCGTACTTTCTCATACGACAAGTTAAGACGGTAATTTAAATCACCCAACCAAATTATTTTCCTGCACAGAGAAGTGACATTATTCAGTATATGAATTCATTCATTTAGGCTTGTTACATATTGATATTGGGCTAGATATAATGGTTTGGGCTTCCACTACTAAAACGTCAACCTTGTTAGTAGGGTTTTACTTCCACCATTATTATATGTAGCTTATTTATCTTATATTTTTCCAAGTAGGACTTTTGTCACCACCTCAACAAGGCTAAAGCAACACTGTAAATGAAAACAAGTCAAAATCAAGTCAAAAAGTAATAGAAAACAATTTCTACTTAACAATCTACTAGAGTTAGATTAATGAACTACATGGTATTGCTGCCTTGAATATAAGGCCTCTGATTATCCCAAACTTCATTTCAGTTGTAGTAAAATGCTATAAAGAATAAGACAGTTTGAGGCTGTTCAGTTGAATTTTAGAACCGGTACACTCATTTGGGTTGCTCAAGAAAATAATTCTCTCCCTTTTTCCACCCCACCCCTCTCAAACAAAAAATGAGTAGTGACAAGAGGTGAATGAAGGCAAAGCAAACTATAGTACATGTTTTCCCCCAGATATAAAATGTGAGTTATTTCTAGTTGGAAAAAGAAAGGGCATGATGAGGTATTACCAAAAAGTTAACTCAAGTCAGGTAACTATGCTGTAATTAGATCTCAAATACTCACTCATGATCTTGGATGCGTTTGGGTAGCCCAATACTAGAATCTGAGTGAAAATGAGTTCTTCGATGTATTTCGTGTACATCAGCATTCCTTTTGTTTTCATCTCCATCTTTTTCACCTGATGTCAGGTGTGTACATATGAAACAGAACATCGTCTGGTATATGGACATACTGACGGAAACCGATCCCTGGAAGATTGAAGTACTGTGAACATCGGAATAATTTCCATGAAATTACTTAAAAATTCTATGAAATAGTATACCAACCAAATGATATATTAATAGCTAGTCATTTGATAGAATTGAAGACCAGTGAAAAAAATTAGAAGCAACATGCAAAATAAAAGTATGAAATAATAATAACATCAAATTAGAGGTTAGCAATGCCTTCTTGTTGAAAGATAAAGAAGTATATTGCCTCTGTTAATAGCAATGCCTTGTTGTATAAATAACTAACCAGCATATTTTACTTATCTATAACAAAATATAATATAAATAATTCAGATTCTCACTAAAATAAATAATGAGATCATTAATCAAAGTATGAAAGGTCAATAAGCTGAATCCAATGGCAGGGGACTAGTGAATCTCAGTTATACCAAATAAGAAGTTTCGAAGTTTCTCAGCTCCCAATATATTTCCCTTACTTACCATATAGGTCAAAGACATATAGAGAGAAGAAAATTTTGGAAGAAACTTCTATCGAAGAAATGGGTTTTAGTAGATAGGAAGATGTGTAACTGGTCTTGAGATCATTAGGTAAGAGATTTTCACATTTCATCCCTCAGAATGTTCAGAAGTATTTAACGCCTTTCCTGAAGGTAAGTTTATTTATTTATTTTTATTTGTCTGTTTGTAAGCATCAATATTTCATTATGCATCACTTACCCCTGGGTGAGGCTACATATTTGATTATATATCTATCTGGACCTTCATGATTGTCATATCTATGTCACATTGACACAAAGGTTCTCCTTCAAAACTGAAATAGTTAGAGCAATTGCAATTTGCAATACAAAGGTACGGTGCACATTATCTAAGAGTTGTAACACATGAGAAAGAACAGTAAATTGAAGCTTAGGAAAAATTAAGTCATAGTGAGTCTAGTTTTGACATCGTAATGACATTATCTCCAGTTCAGGAATTACTACAGCTACCAAATCTATTTTGTATACTTTGTACAAATAGACAGCCTTAGATAAAACGCATTAATAACACTTTAAGAGAATGCTGACTGTTGAAGGAGGCTAGCTGGAAACACAACTTTACAATTCATTGTCTATAGTTTATTTGGAATTTCTTCTCACAAGTAATTATGACAGCTCAAATTAGTTTTGCATCTAAAATCACTGGAGGCATCACCATAATGATCCTTTGTGTGGTACTAATGAGAAAAGAAGTTATACACCATTAGAATACATAACTGCTATTTTGCAGTATTTCCATAAATGTTGCAGTGCAAACAATTCTACAACAACTCCACCAATAAACAGAGACTTTTTGCAAACTACAAATAAGAGAAGCCACACAAAAAAAAAAAAAAAATGATATGTTCTCATAGTGATAGTATATTACTATATTGCCACATATAGAAGTGAAAACAAACAAATGCAGCAAATGTACACAAAGCAGGAATTGTTTTGTGGAAGTACGACTTCTATCTCAAGCAATAACCCCAACCATAATGATAAAAACTGTAATAGTGAAAAGGAATTCACAAAAGTGCAAGGAAATAATAAGGAAACAGAACAAAGATACCTTGTTACCTATGTAGCCCATGACACCAACACCAACAGTTGACACCTTTACATTCTGAATGTGTCTACGCAAGCTCCTGCGAACCCAGACAGAGATAAAGATCCCAACCATCTTTTTGCTAACTATCTTTACAAATGATGATCTTCTTTTCCGCTTCATAAGTGCTTCAAGGTCAATATCTGCTAGTAAAGCTAAATCCGATGACATTTCATTTGTCGGTGACTTGAAAGAAGTATATGCTCTGAAAGACTTGGATTTTTGAAAAGATGTAAATGATCTAAAAGAATTTGGCCTCTCCAGGGCATGAACAGGTAGCAAGTGCATAGGAGGCTCTGGCCAGCTCAAGCCAATCCTTTCAGTCCCACTAAGCATTCTGATCAATTTGCTATTTTGTTGGGTGGCTAATGTTTCTCTGTTTCCCGTAGACTCTTCTGTCCGCAAGCAATTTAATCTATCCAACCTCTTTGATGAAGAAAATTGCCTCTGTAAATGTTTGTCTACTGGCACGCATATTTTGGAATTATCAGTGCAGTCTGTGTCTCCATAATTCAAGAGCATGTTTTCATCCATGGTAGATTCATCCTTAAATTCACCCAAACCAATGGTTTCATCATTCAGTGGATGGATTTCCTCTCCCACATCACTGTCACTGTCAAGTGATAACTCCTCTATATCTGGGATATCATCAAATGGCTTAAACTTTGAAGGAGAGGGTGGGTCGCTAAAGGATTTTATCTTGTTTTGTACTGGTCTAATTCTGTTCAGAGTATCACGAATAATGTTTTCCCACTTTGGAACTGGGCGGCTATCTTCAGGACCAAAAATATTCCCAGCATTTAAGGGTACAATCTCCTGAAGACTGTAAATGTAAAATGTTGGCCACAATTTTCTATGATATACGCATTCCAGCACATAACATTATAATGAAAGCAGACAGAAACATAATGTTATACACAATGCAAGCCAGTACATACAAAACCAAATATAAATCAACACCAAGAATTATGAGGAAAAGCTATAAAGAGCAATATATTGCAACTAAGAAACCAATATTCAACTTAACAGCTAACTTCAATGACTTTCTTCAATTACTTTGTACTGTTATATATTAATTTCAGCCCGATACCTTCCTGAAATTTGGTATGGATTACTAGAGATAACCAAAATAACAGAATAGTGAAATACTTACCCAAGGACATAGATGTCAGCTGGCTCATCAACATGTAGCCAATCATCAATATCTAGATCATCAGGAGGTGCTTTTCCTGCAACATTCCATGTCCCAACACATATTCTGGGAATACCAATATGACAATACATGAGTAACAAAACAACAAGAGTTAAAAATAAGATAGAACTCGACAAAATAACCAAGTAGACCTGCATCTTTTTCATTGATTATGACTATCATATAAATGAGGACCGGTGTCAAACCTGAGTTCTTTGGTGTTAATATACTGTGCCCTAAAAGTTTCTGATTTTCTTCTCTTGGATATGGGACGAGTTCCTGAAATCAAAAGATATTAATGTGGCCATGAGGCAGAGTAAAGAATGAACATTGATACTTCCTAGACAAACTCAAAATTAGAAGAGGAAAACAGTGAAGTTGGCAGTAAAAATATTTTTTTATTTTTACAGAAAAAGTGCCATTAACAGTCCACAAGTGAACAAAATAAAGGGAAATGTAATCATAGCCATTTGGCCGAGCAGTAACACAGCTTTGGCGCAACCGCGAGGACTCAGGTTCGAGACTCCTCATAGGCATGATATGGGGTGGGTTATAAAATAGGTGTTGGTGAGTTGTAAATAAATAGTAAATATCAAAAATAATAATAACAATAATAATATAAATAAAGGGAAATGTAGGTGTCATTCTGCAAAATGCATAAAAGCAAAATATTCCACTTCCACCTTCAGAGCATTCGAAATATTTATTAAAAAAAATAGGATCATTGACCAAAATATAATGGTGCTCAAGTCAATTGGACTCATCTAACTCTATTCCTCCTCAATTGGTGGCTCCAATTTTATGGAGCACCTGCACCTTAATTGCCTCCAATATTTAAATTCTTATGACTATGCAATGCGTTTAACATTCATCAAACAGAATGCCAAGGCCTGAGTGGCCAACCATAGTAGGCCATCTTGAAAACACCAGCCACTAAATTTGAAGAATTCTTAAACAAGATAAAGAAACAATAAATGCACTAGTACCTAACCTCTGTTTATTATTTAATGTTGCTTTATGTGCAATCAATATTTAAAAAGTTAAGCCGGTTAACATTCAACTATTCAATTTCCAAAAAAAAAAAAAAAACATTCAACTATTCAAGAGAGCTAAGATAATAATTTAATTATGCTATCAAGCACTCTTCGCCCAATCTTAAAATGTTTAAAAATTGGCTAAAACTAGTGCCTATTTCTGAATTGGCATTACAGGGAGCCAATGGAAAATTATACGAAACTAAAATAGAACTTCACAAAACTATATTTGAATTAGGAAAAAAAATAAAATAAAATAACAAAAATTTCACAATCAACCATGTAACTCAGAAATTGTGCAGAGCATCACCAAATTATGCCCCGAGAACAGCTCTAATATCAAGTTCCAACTAAATTGTGCTGAACATGATTAAAAAAAATTACTTCAAATTCCATGGCAAACAAAACAGAGGTCACCAGAATGGAAGCTAATTTCTCTCAAATTTGGAACTATGGAGTTGAATTATTACCATAAGAATCAGTCTGAGCTCCATCTCTTCTGTGATCTCTAAACCCTGATTCTCTCCCCGATCCATCAAAATCTGCAGAAAGCCACGCCATAAATAAGATTAAAAGTCCAAAAAATCGCAAAAAATGAAGCAGAGTAATACGGGAGTGACCTTCAAGATCAGAATCGAGGTCGTCATCGTCATCAGGGTCGTCGGCGCTGAAATCGGAGGCCCTGGCGGTGATGTGGAGCCACTTGCGCATGACCAATCGCAGCCAGAGGAGCTGCAGGCAGGAGCAACCGAAACAACAGATTTCAGCCCAACTTTTCTGCAAGTTTTCTTCAGTTATCTCCAAAACCCAAAATGAGAAGAAGAAGAAGAAGAAAAAAAAAAAAAAAAGCATCGGCAAATTTTTGTGTTTAGTAGGGCACTGTACCTGAGGTTGATGATTTGAGGTGTGCTTCATGAGTGAATAGTGTGAAAATGAAGTGCAAAAAAAAGCACAAACGTTGAAGAAGAAGAAGAGTGGTTTGAATTTTTGTTGACGAACAGAAATTGAAAGAAGAGATACCAAAGAATGAAGGAACGATTCTTGTGGTGGTGGGGTTCTCTGACTCGCCCGCAGAGCATGTTCAATTTCGTTTGGAAGTTGACATCACTCACTCATCACTCTCCCTTTTTGTCAACTACTATCCCAAACAAACAATGTCGATCTCTATCCATAGAGCTACCAATTGAGTTGGGAGCGGATCAGTATATGGGCTGGTATTGCATCTGTAGTACATGTGTGCCACGTGTTCGTATTTGATTGGTTTAAATGGTTTGGTTATACAAGTACTCTATTGGCGCCTTTTATTGGATACATGTACTATATTGACTCGCGTTTGATTTGTTACAAGTATTCATTGGCGTGCGTTTGATTGGTTATAAGTATTTATTGGCGCGCGTTTGACACATGCACTACACATATAATACTTACACATCTACCAAACATTTCCCATTCGAGTTTTAGATTTTAACTCGACTTTGTCTTTTGAGTTTCAATTTTTGGGCACAAAATGTTGCTATTTGCATATCTAATCTGAAAGTTGGTCTTGTCAAGTTTTCACAGGTTCATATTCAAATTGACATGTCTATGTTATTTTAAAGGATTACCTTTTAAAGTTTAGAAATAATTCAGCCACACCAAGAGATAAGTTGTAAATCGACATAAAGAAGTAGACATGTTTTAGAGTTAAGCTATAATGATGAGTTTATATCGTTTCCTTAATACTTTTATTGCGACTCGACGTGAGCAGAAGGAGTAACCTCAAAAAGTCAACTTATGTATCAACTAGTTATAAATTGTCTTGTGTATCATATAAACATGTAACTATAATTTCTTTAACGATACAAGATCAGATATAATACACTAATTAATTTGTCGTTAATTTACCAATACGGTAATAAAATTTATGGATAGAGAAGAAGAAGAAGAAATAAGGGAAGGGGTGGGATTTTTGTTGATTGAATTGATTTTTTTAACGTTGCCTTGCAAAGTTTTACAAAGTTGCAATGATGAATGAAAAGAAAAAGAAAAAGAAAAACAAGTTGAGAAGCAACGACAAAATAATGATTGCATGGTAGATCAATTGACAATTTAGTTTGATTAGTTATATATGTCGACCACAGAATCTAATATAATGCCTAATTATCTGTACATAAGATAATCAACCAATGAAATAAATACAATATTCAACCAATTGAAGTATTGAACACGTGACATGTCTACCAAAAATCTACTACTTTTTTCAATGTGTGTGATTTTCTTCGACGACTTTCAAATGAATTTAAGAAATTAATCTTCTAAAAAAAGTTGACGAACAACAATGAATTAGTTTGAAGAAAACGAATTGTTTTACAAAGATCACAAATACTGCTCAAGTACAATTAAAGTATTATAACATATAATATATATGATTTGAAATGAACACTTGATTTGATTTGACGGCGTTCTATATTGTAACTACTTAAAATTTGAAAATATGTTGTTTTGCTATTATAAAAAAGTTTAGACTAAAATTAAAAGTTCAATAATGTAGCGCTCTAATACGCATTATAAACCCATTTTTATCAAACTTTATAGTATGTATAGATTAGTCGAATTCTATAACGAAAATATGGAAATGTAGTTTCTTTTTTTT